>JAMZAV010005140.1:0-44741 GCA_024449915.1 Sweltsa coloradensis
GGAAATTAATTTTTCTTTACAGGTTGTTTTTTATTTTGAGCAAATCAAAAAATGTTTTCAAAAAGAGTATTTATAGTTGAATATTTCTGATTTAAAGAAAATATTTGGGGGTTTCCCAGTGAAAAAAGTTTTTTGTTTTTTTGGATTGGGGAGCCCACCCGTTTTCATAAGCACCACTCAAACCCTAAAAGGGGGGGAGGGGGGCCCATGCTGATCAAAACCAGGGGGCCTACCCTCGACGAACTTTTCGGAATCGGAAAGTATTTTCCCGAAAAAGAAAAATCGTAAAGCTTAGCCTCGACGCTGGATTCGGATTGAGACCCCAAATTTTTCTAGTCGAAACCGAATTTTGACCCGAACCCAAAACCCCCCCATGGGAAAACTTTTCCAAAGAGGTGACGTCAGGGAAAAAGCCATTGTTTGGTGACAGTACATGCGCAGAGAATGTTTGCGATCATGCGATTTTTTAAAGAGGACGCTTTTTGATGGGGCTGCGCAAGTTGCTTTTTTTAATTTTGCGATTTTTTTGATGTGAAAAAAATAATTTTTTAAGTGAGTGGAGAGAGAGAGAGAGAGAGAGAGTTCCCGCAGTTAAATTTTTCCATAGTCGCTTTGCGAGTTTTTTTACCCCTCGCAAAAATCGTGAGTGCATGTGGAGGTTTTTGGTTCTCAAACCCGTATGTATTTCAGTGGATTTTTATTATTTAGGGGGAAGAATAGGCTGGGGCCGGATTCTAGATAATCGTCCCTTAACCTAAACAATAGAAAGGTAGGCCCCTAACCTAGACTAGGGCTGGGCCACCCCCTAGGCCATAGACCCTTACGTCCTAGTAGGCCCTAAATTTTTGCCAAAGGGGAGGGTTTTACTGGGCCTAGGCTACCCTAGCTAGGCTAGGCCTGGGCCCTAGGGCCTACCCTACCCAAACCCCCTCCCCAAAGCTGGCTAGGGGATGGGCCCTTATGTTTTTGCATTACCCACACAAAGGCCAAGTAAGTCTATTTTTTTGTGAATCAGACCAACAAACAGCTTAATTTTTGGGATTAGGCATCCCTACCCAAATCCCAAGTTAGGGAAGGTATTGGTCTAGGCCTAATGGGCCTAGGGCTACCAGGGTTTAGGGCCTACCCTAGGTAGGCCTCCCCCAAAGGGATTAGGCTAGTAGGCATAAAAATTTGTAAGCAAAAGCCTAGCCTGGGCCCATCGGGTCTGGGCCCTTTGCTTTTTTGTTGGGGCCCTAGGCTACTGTAGGAAGTGGGTTCCTACCGGTATCAGTTAGCTAGGCCTAGCCTACCTGTGGGTGGTTAGAAAGGCTAGTGTAGGGCCCTAGGTAAAGTCATAGGCCTAGGCCCCTACTCTTTCTTCTGTACCGGTAGAGATCATTGATCGGCACCACTCCCAAAAGAGGAAACCCCAAAATTCCCTCAAGGACCCCCAAACCATATGCGTTAATTTGCTAAAAACCCAGTGATAAAGAGCACTGGTACAGGCCTATGTCTAAAAAACATTAGGCCTAGTCACTACCGGTGCCTAGATAGGCCTATCTAAAGTCACTGCAACTTACGAATTTGCGTGTAAAATTTTTTGGAATAAAAAATGTTTTTTTGAAAAAAAAATGAAAAAAAATGTAAATGTGGCCCAAAAATGTAAAAAATTGACCTTGAAAATTTAGTGCGCAGCAATCTTGGAATAATACCCTTTTCTTCTCTTTACCAGCTCAGCGTCAATTGCAAAAATTTGAATTAAAAGCTGAAACGGCATAAAAAAAAACACAAATTTAAAACTAAAAAATTTAGTTATAATGGTAAAACCCTTGAAGAAAAAGTGTCTAAACCTGTACCCCGACCCTTCTTCATTGAAGCATTAGTTTCATGTGCAAATTTTTTTGGACCGAGTTGTTAGTACGTAGCGAGCAAGTGCAGTCAGTTTTATGCGTTCCGTTTTGGGCCCTACCCCAGCATAAAAACAAAAACTGCGTGAAAAGGAGTCAATGAGTTTTTCATAATTTATTTGCTTTTGCTTTTTGAAGCCACTGAATTTGAATACACCTTTAACCATGACCAAGTGACACAAAAAAAAAGTATCATACAGGCATCCTGGGGGAGTTCCTTTTAAAAAGGGAAAAACTTATAAAAGTTTCGTTCATAAATTTAAAAAAAAAACTTTTTAAAGTTTTTTTTTAAATTTCCTTTTTCCCCCTTACCTCAAAAAAAAGTTTAATTTCCTATAAAAAGGAACTAAATTTCCCTTAAAAAAGGTTTCCCCTTTTTATTTTTAACTTTTTTAATGCGACTGCAGGTGACGAGTGCAACTTGCAAGCAGGGTTTTGCGTAGGCTGTCAAAGAGCACGGGGGAGCGGTAGGGTCAGGGAATCATGATGATACGTATAATTATGAAAACTAGGAAAACGCTTAAGCCCCGCCCCCCGTTGTTGGATGAGCGAAATTTGGTTTGCATTGAGTTTCCATGTGTTATGCGGTTTTTCCCGTTGTTCTGTGAAAAAAATTCAAGTTGAATTTTTTTTAAGTTAAAAAAAATAAAATTAAAAAAAAAACTTAAATTTTTAATCAATGAAATTTTTAAAAAAAAGGAAAAAAAAAATCAAAAAATTTGCAATTTTCATGAGAAAAAATTTTCTGATGCGTCAAAAACGGGAGTTCTAAGTTCAGGATTCGAAGGCCCCCAAAAAATTTCATCGAAAACGGAGTATGGGTTTTTAGCCGGAATCATGTGGAAAAACAGAAAAAAAATACAACAAAAAAAGAAGAAAAAAAAAAAAAAACTTTCCCGGAATTTTTCTCCAGTGTGGGCCTATAAAGGAAAATTTTTGCGTGCTCGTCCCCCTTTAAATTTATAAAGACCAAAACGGCAAGGTTTGCTAACGCTAACAAAATCCTAAAAAAGGGGTGCTAAGTAAAAATTGACTATTAATTATACGGGAAACTTTTAAAGGGAACTTTTTTTAAGCCCCTTAAAATATGTTTTGATAAATTTAAAAGTTCCTAAACATTAAAAAAAATCAATTTCCCTTTAAAAATTTCCGGGAAAATGGAATTTTCTTTTAAAAAGTTCCTTTTAAGTATGCGTACAGGTTGAACGAATTTTTTAAAGAAATGGCATAGCAAGTTTTTTTTATTTTAAAATTTTCTAGGCCTTCCCTATTGTAAGAAAATTTTTTAAAGAACAAAGGTATGCAGGGGTGGGTACAATAGTTTTTCCCCCTTTTTACATTGCTAATTTCGATGCGGGTTTTATGCGGTTAAAATAATATAGTTTAAACGGACACGGGTTTTCCCAAGGCCGGTTGGTTCATTTAAACCCCCGCATACTTTTGCAGTAGGTAATAAAACAGTAAGGGAAAGATCATCTTTGTTTGCAGTAATCACAAAATATTTTGTTTTATTTGATAGGCTATAGGCCCACAGTAATATGAATTTTAGGCAATTTGGTTTTGTATTTAGTAATTTTATTAAATTTTTTAAGGCTTAAAAAATTGAGAGATTCTCCCCTTGGGACTTTTTTTGGGGCTGTGCCGCTGTACCCAACGATCCATCCAGACATACAGGTCCCAGAGGCCAACTGCAAGTGTGGAAGGTCAGGAGATTTTAAGGCACCCCCAGGGCAGCTAGTTGATGCCCACCTTAGGAAATGTCAAGAAAAAAAATCAGTAGTAGCTTTTAAATTTGTGTGCTATACCCCCTTTATTGTAATAAAAATTGGATGACATTAATTTTGGCCTAGGCCCTAAATCATGTTTTCTTTAAATTAAACCCTGATGTTTGTTTTAATTTTTTTAAATTGCCAGTATTTGAAATAAAAACTAAGTCCTCCCCATATCACAGTAGGCGAGGCCTAAATTTTAATTTGAATCTCAAGTGGCCGGGGAGAGTTTGGTAGAGAATGGAGTGCGGTTTTTGTCTTTGAGATAATTTATCCACCAAGTTCAATTTTTACTTTTATAGTCTTCTTTATAATAAGCCACCACCTTTTAGAAAAAGTAGTCTTAGGCTACAGGCCAAGTTTTTAAAATCCCATAGGCTAACCCCCAATAGTTTTATCCTTTGGGCTTTTTACATTGGGGGCCCAAAGAAATTTTGCTTTATTTTTCGATAATATCTGGTAGGCCTTGGATGTACGGTTTTAAGTTTGGTAAAATTTTTAAAAAAGTCTGACCTAGACTAGGTTTTACAAAAATTATTAATTTTAAATTTTATTTGACGTTAGTTTTTTGAACTTTTTTTTGTGGCCTGAATAACGGCAAATCATAATAGGCCTAGCTAAGTAAAAACATGAGACTGCAGCGCTGTTGAGGGGTTTTTAAACCTGCGTATGTTTGGGGCAGAGCACGTTAGACGAAAAGCAGCCACTGAGCCGGTTTACTGACCACATTTGAAATATGAGGGGCTTACCTGCCCCCCCTGCCAAATAAAATTTACCTTTCACGACTCAGTAACTCATTCCATGTGCTGATTATGCAGGGGGTAGGAGGGACCGGTGCTGAAAGTACAGTATTTTCAACAGTTCTTCTTTTTAAGCTGCGCACGACCAAACAACAAAGCGTTGTTGAATAATTGCCTGTAATAAAATAATATTTTTTTAGTTCAATTTTCTTAGCATAGGCAATTTTATTTATTTTTCCCCCTTTTATATTCTAGCGTCAACGTGGGCTGGAACGCGGATTACTTTTTTTGATTTTTTCCCCCGACATAGGCCAAACCAATTAAGGCCCCCTGAATGAAATGCACCCCATTACAATGATTGATAGCCCTAAAGTTTGCCTGGGCCCTATCAAGCCATGGTTTATGAGATTTTTAGGTATGACAATCCCTCTAGGCCTGTTTGTAATTCTAGTGAGTCAGTAATTTAGGGTAGGGCCCTAGTGCATGGGCTGGCCTAGATTTGTAACAGCTTTGAACCTAACTAGTCTATGCTTTTTTTGGTTAAAGGGGGGTTTGGCCCCTTTGTGTATTTATGTGGGCCCCTATTCCCTAGGCTATGCACGGGGGCGGGCTTGAAGTTCCCTGGTCCCTATTTGGGTTAGGTGAAGTAACTCAGGTCTTTGGGGCCTAGATTAGAGATACTACAAGGCCTACACTTGGACAGGGTAGATTTGTGTGCAAAATTTTTAAAACAAAGGCTGGGTCCTTTATGATGAATTTTAGAGTAGGGCCCTAGGTATGGGAAGAAAAACATATCAAAACCTCGTAGGCCATCGTTGGGGGGCCTAGACCCCCAGAACCCTTGTTCTTTTTTGCGATGCAATTTTTCAATAAGTTTGAAGGGCTTTTACTCAAGAACGACGCCTAGGCCCTAAAACCGTTTAAAAAGGGTTTTGGGAACTTTACGTCTAAGATTGCACTTGTCAAGTCCCATGTGTTATTTTGTTTACTAAAAGGGGGCGAAGACCACTGCCTTCAAACCTTGCTTTTCCCACCGCTCGCGTTGAGCGCCCCCATTGGGAATAAAATGTTCCGACAACGGCGGGGATAGTTGGGGAAACTTTACAAATTGGGGTTCCTCAATCCGACTTCGCAAATACCGTGAGGCTGATTTTTTCCCGAAATTCGGTTTTTTGGGTCGGCCGAAAAAATGTTTTCCCGACAGTTCGTCGAGGTGGGCCCCCCACCCCGGGTAGGGTGAGAAAAAAAGGGTTTCTCACGCGTGGCTGTCCCCGTTTTTGTCATCTTTCCGGTGTCATTGTCATCTTTGGGGGGAGGTCGTAAAAGGACGGGGAAGAGATCCCCAATACGCCCCCCAGGCAATTGGCAGCAAATGATTAAAAAAAACGCCAAAGGTCACACCTGGGCAATTTTGTCCTGCTGAAGAGGTAAGCGGGGGTAAGATTTTGGTTTTTGGGTTTTGAGTCCTGGAGTTGCTAGATAAAGTACAACATATTAAACCAAGTTTGGTTTTGAAAGGGCCTTTTTGTCGGCAGATGATAAAAACCCAACCCGCCAAGGCCCAGGTCTGACGAACACGATGAAAATCAATGATGTTTTTCTAATCTCTAAGGGAAATCTCGCCCAACAAACCTCACCCAAAAATAGACAGAACTTTTTCGTTTGTAACCCCCCATAAAATTGATTAAATCTTCTTCCGAATTTGAAAAAAAAATCTCTTTTTCCAGAGAATAAAACACGACTTGGAAAAGCGAAAAACGACCAGGAAGAAAAGAGGCGTTGGATGCGGGTTTTATCAACAATGCATTATCCCCCGCCTGTTAAAAATAAAGATTTTGTTCCTAGCGGCTGTGCCCAATAACGCGTTTTTTGGGGTTTGCTGCACAAGAAAATAGGGGCAATTGTTTATGAACTCATTTTGTATGGGGAATATATAGTTGTTTTTAAGTCCATTTTGGAGAACAAGCCTCCGAGGGGGAGGGGGAAGGAAAGGGGGAACTCACGCCCTGGTTGTCATCGTCTTATCATCGTTTGGTTTTCTATTTTTTAGTTTAGTTTAATTGATTTAGGGCACATCAACCATTCGGTTATAATGCTCCCCTCTATCTTTTTTTTAGGGGGTATGGGGGGGAGGGGTTTTTGTGGTCAGAACCCCAGGGAAGGGGGGGGGGGGGATTTCTCACGCGCGGCGTATGTCTTGTCATCGTTTGTTGTGTCGTTTCACGGCGGGGGGTTGTCAAAAGGGAAGCGGGCAAGGCCCCGACCCGGGATTGCCGGCTCGCCTTAGTTTCTGGAGTAAGATACTCCGCTCTTTTCTAGCTGTGTTTCGAGGTGGATTTTTCCTTTCATCGCCCTTTTTTTTGTAAGTAGCACCTTTCCCAACATCTTTACGTAAATTTTTTCACTCAAATTAGTAATAATAGGCATATTTTTTCATGGCCCCATTTTGAATCTTTAAGGGGCATTTTTGGGCTCCCCCCTTGATCGTTTTTCTTTGACCCCATGAACATTTTTGTCAAATGAAACCCTTCCCCCATTTTTTGCCGTTTTATTTTGGGTCCGCGTTGAGCAACCTGTACTAAAGGCCGTACAACTTTTCTCCTTGCCAGTTATTTCCACCCTTTAATATATTTAAACTGCATTTGACGTGTACCAGCAAAACAAAGAGACTCAGCACAGCAAACCCACAAACGATTTATGCATTTATGAAGAAATTTTCCCGTTTAGATGCAAGTGACGAGTCAGACCTAAAAACAAAACGATCCCGACAAAGACATTTTTTTTAGCAGAAGGGTGAAAGATGAAAGACTTTGCTTTTTAAAAAAATTTTCCAGATTTCATCAATGAGGTGGGGGGGAGGGCCCATGATGTTTTTTTATACCTATCATTAAATTAAGTTTTAAATAAAAAAAAAAGAAAAGTAAAAGCAATTCTTTATTTTTTACCACATTTTGCCCTTATGCTGAACCGAAAGAGCTAAAAAAACACATCTTGGATAAAAACCTACGAGAAAAAATTGTAATTTTCAATAGAAGCACATTTTTGTAAATGTATTTTAAAAACCCTTTTGACATAGAGGTCCAAACCCCTTTAAAAACAGGACTTTCGATAGTATACTTTTTTTCTTTTTTTCTTTTTTCTTTCTTTTTTTTATTTAACTTTGGGATGATTTCTAGTACAATTAGGCGTGATGGAAAGATGAAAAAAATGATGGAAAAAGATGAATAACAATCCGATGAAAGATGGAATAAATAAAAAAAATATCAATACTGCAAGAATTTTTAAAGTACGGGAAATAATAACTTAACCCTGCTATACAAGACTAAAAAATTTAAAATTAAATTTAAATCTCCAATTCAAATTTGTTGACAATTAAATGTAAAATTATTATAATTGAACCCCTATTTACACATTATTTTGAGGTTATAATAACATATTAACTTACATTTTAGTAAAGTTTATTAAAACCTTTTTTTAATTTTAGAGAGTCTTTCATCACGAAGAGCAGGGCGAAGAGGTTTTCTAAAGAAACCGCGAGGGGAAGGTATTTAATCTAATCCCCATTGATGCGTCCCAAAACTTGCTGAACAGGGTTTTTTCTATGTATTGACTCGCAACTTTTCAAGTGATCCGTTTAGAGGGAATTTAGTTTATTCGACTTCTGAGGGTTTAAATGATGCAACGATGCAAGGCAGCCCCATTTTCCTTAAGGCGAATTCAAAGGTCTGGAATTATTACAGCCGTAAAAGTGCGAATGTTGTGCTCCCGGCCAGGCAAAAATACCCCTAACATCATTTTTCCAAAAAAAAAATCTTCAGAGTGTTAAAGAAAAGGACCCGCAGGTAATTTTTGAAGATCAAAAAGACATTTAGGAAGAAGAATGCGCCTACCCGGGATGCAACGAGTCTTCTAGAAGAGGATCAAATCCCGTATACAGCGCACCCTTCCTTCACTAGAGTTGCCCCCAGGCACTAGAGGAGGGGATGTTGTAAAGCTATCCTTTAAAAAGTGAATTGGATTCCCGTACAACAAAAAATCCCTTCAGAAGACGTCCGTCCCTGTTTGGGCTTTGTGAAATTCAGGACATGGGAGGGAAAATATCATTAGTGGGTTTGTTTTACTGATAAAACTGTACAAAATTCATTTAAGTGGGGGGTACAACATTGCACGCTTAACCGCCAATGAAGAAATAAAGCTACCCCCTCCCCGCTGGTTATGTCACCCCTCTCATTGTGTCTCAAAAAATATAAAACCAAGATATGGTGAAAATATTTAAAAGTCGTTTTGACCTGTATTTAGAAACATAGGAAAAAAGGTACCCAAAAAAACATAACAAAAAAAAAAACGTGTTGGGTGTTTGTTTAAAATATTTTTTCAATAATTTTAAATTGGGGTTAAGGGGAGGTTAACGTAAGTAAAATGCGCTACTTATCCTAGGGGGAAATAGGGGGAAAAATACTATGTGGTCACAACCAGCCACGGGTAGGGATACTTAGCACCAATCTAAAATCGCCCCTTTTAAAGGCTGTGCAAAACTCTGCACAAAATTCATTTAAACACGCAAAAAAAATGCGCCCCCCAAAAATTTCCTGTTTTGGAATCATAATAATTTGACTGAATACTTATTAAATTTCGAAAAGAAAATATGTTATTTAAATTTTTTAACCCAAAATTTAAAAAATAAAATTTAAATTTGGGGCATTTATTTCGTAGATTTTTTACGGGAGATTTTTTTGGGGGGACTAGTTTACGACCGGTTGTTAAATGTTTAAAAAGTATGGTAAACCCAATTTGGTTTTTTACTAAGCAAATTCATAAGAATTTAGCTCGCATGAAAACATCTTCTAACGGGGGAAACCCAAACATACTTCGTATATTTTATTTTGATATGGAGTCGAGTACATCGCATGTAGGGTACCATGTGCGCCTAGCCTCGTATTTGAGTGCGGGGCAGGGTCGAGTTTACCCCATGATTTATTGGATATGTTAACGTCCATATTTTGCAGCTTTTGGGCTAAGAACCTTTGCAACAGACGTGAGAAATAGGGGGCTTCAACCCGGTTTGGTATATTGCGCCGCCTGTGATATTGAAAGTTGATAATGAGGTAATGGTGTGTGAGATTTGATTGTTCCTAAGCCCGGGGTTTTAATGCCCGTTAAAGTGGAAGTAAATTTATTTCCAGTTAAGTGGATTTGGTGTATTTCCCCTGCCAGTTTGTTACCCGGAAATTAAATTTGGGCCCCCAACTGGCAAGTAAACTAACGGTAGATGAGGTACTGGTTAAATTTAAAGACAGAAAATGGTGTATAAAGATGGCGGCTGGGAGAGTTTTAGGTATGTTGGTTAGTTGATGTAGTTGACGCTTTTTAAATTTTCCGATCAAGAAAAAGACGTAAATTAATTTTTATTAATTTTTTTGTACGGCAAGAAGGCGTAAGTATCTGCCAACGACTGATAATTTAACCTATTTGGGGTGACAGATTTTTGTATGTGGGTTTTTCATATCATAACACAGGTTGGACCTTTTGACAACAAAAAGTCAGCTTCAGCCTAGGGAGGCCTAGGCCCCACAACTGCCCATTATTTGACCCAGATTGACATAAACCTATTTCCTAGTCCCCATGAGGCCCAGGCTCCCGTCTTAGTTGGCTACTAGGCCTATCCCTAGGCCTAGTCCTACATCTAGGTTAGACTACACTTAGTTTCCACGTAGAAAAAGGGTAGCCCCGGGTCCCAGTAGTAATATTAAAAGGGCAGGCCCAGGCTCCAGTCCTATTTGAGCTAGGCCCAGTCCCTAAGCCCCTAAGCCCTAAGGGTTTCTAGGGTAGCCCCACAGTCAAAATACAGTAAAATAAATTAGATTTCCCGCTTTGCCAGGGTTTCTTTTTTTACCTACTCTACCCCACAGTTTTGATCTGATTCTAGGTCTAAATTCATAACATGTTTTAGACACAACGTTTAAACTTCTTTCCCAAGAGTTGATTTGTATGAAATTTTAAAGGATGAAAAAAACACTCTTTATTTTTTTTGATTCTTTGCCCCTTGTTATTAATGATAATTGGGAAATTTGGGAAGCCCCAGTTGGGCCAGACAAAACCCCCGAGACTAGAAGTAAAACAGGTAAAATAACCTTTTTTTCGTTTACAGCCTTTTTTGGCAATTCTATTTAAAAAAACCCCACATTTACCCCATGGAAAGGTCTGTTAGATGGAAGCACTTGAACCAACACAGGGGGGAGGTTTCAGTAGCGCTGCCAAGGGGAAAATGTCATTGAAATAAAAAAAGGAACTGCATTACCAGTTACAGTGGTTGTTAAATTTTAACTGCCAAGTATTTTCTAGCCCCGGTAGAAAAATTTCTCTTTCCCGCCGAACTATTTGCAGAGCCATGCTTGGACCAAACTTATCCGTGCTCAGACGGGGGATTTAACACGTTGATGTGTGATGATGATGATTAAAATGGCTTAAAATATCTATTAAAGACAAGGCAATTCAGAAATAACTTTCGCGAGGTGAGAAACAGGACGCTTTTAAACCCAATATGTCATATCGCCTCGTTGTGGTATTTAAAGGAAGGAAAGAGTTTGATGATAAAGTTTATCTTATTTGAAAAAAAAAAATGGTGTGGTAGTAAAAACAAAAGAAAAATTATTTTTTGATGGATTAAAAAAAAAAAGTCGAATTTTAAAATATTTGGTTAAAGGATGCGTCAACCGTTAGGCCATACTGGCCCCCTGTGCATGAAGATTTTTTAGTTTGTTATGAAGGGAGGAAAAATAAGGGGGTTAACGGGGTGACGCGGGGGGACAGGGTGTACTGGCAGAACCCGCCACAGCAAGGGAAGGGCGTGGGAAGGTGGCCGGGGTGGGGCTGGGGAGTCTGTGGCTGGGACGACATAAGGCCGGCGCGGGGAAAGTACAGGGGGCAGAGGGAGGGTATGGTGGGGGGAGGTGTCCCGACGACGATTTCCGGGGAGCTCGCCTCTATTTCGCATGTTTTTAATTGCCCCCACGTTCCCGATACGGGCAGGTAGATTAAATCAAACTTCCCCCTCCCGCCTTCAAAAAACACGTGGTAATTTTTTTCAGGCTACCCCCGCCTGGGGGATAGGGGAGGGGGGCCCCATGTTGACAGAACCACACTGAAGGGGAAAAAGGGGGCGAGGGATTCTAGGTAACGGTCGTCATTTCTTTGTCATCGTTCGTGGTCATTTTTCGTCGTGGGGAGATCGAAAAGAAAATGGGGAATGATTTTAACGACTTTGCGACACGTCCTAATTTTGGGGGAGAAAAAATATATTTTTTCTTACTCGTTGATTTTGCGAGATCAACATTTTCTCTTGGATCCCCTTAAAGTTAGCAGATCCATGCTCGGGGCCAATTCACCCAAAAACCCCAGACGGGGTCAAAACGTTTTTAAAACTATTTGAAACCTTATTAATTTTTTGCAGTTCTAGTGTTGGTGTTGGCAAGAATAGGGAAGTCCGATGATCCCCGATTTGACAATCTTTTTAATTGAACAAAAAAGAATTTTTTTTATTTTAATTCATTTTGAAAATTTTTAAATGAACAAATTTTAAAACGTTTTTGGTCTGGCATGGCTTTGAATAAATTCAAGATGCTTAATAAAACATTTTTATTTTTAAACCCACTCTGTCCAAAAAGACCAACCAACCCTGCGGGCGCCGACACCATCGACGAGCGAACAATGCCCAAACTGAAACTGGCATATTTAAAGTAGGAAACCGATCAATCAAGCTGGACACGATTCCCCCCGCGGACAGAAAAGAATCAAAAAGGTGATTCTGAACAAAATGAGAATGTTTTACGTTTCTTTTTGGGGACGGCCCACATAACCCTTTCGCAGATTCTTCTTACTAAAGCAGGAATCGAGCCATGGACCTTCTGCTGGGAAGCAGCACACCATGCACAAAAAAATTAGATAACTTTCGTGAGACACTAGGGCGCTTCAACCAGTTAAGTCATATTGCGCCGCCTTTATAGTTTATTAAAAAGAGTTTATGGTGCGTTTGATGATACTATTGTTTTTTTTAAATTATAAAAAATAAGGGAGTTAAAATAAGACTTTTAAACGGTCATCTAGCTTCAACCCCCCCAAAATTAGTTTTTGTCATTAGGTTGTTTTTTTTTTCCCCAAAAATTTTGATAAAGGGGAAAAATCAGAATCAGAATGGGGTTAAAAGGGGAAATTTGGACAAAATAACGATTTTTTTGCAATTTTTTAAACAAATTTCGAGGTTATGTTACCAGCTATCATTCAATTTCAATACTTTTATAAAAAAAAAAAATTTATGTCACTCAATAAAAAAACTTTGTGCATTTTCAACAATTCTATTCCCCCCTATTTTTTTATTATAACCAGTTTTACGTATATTGTCCTCAAAAGGGTTTTTTCTTCTATTTATTAAACATTGCACTTTATAACGGGGGTAAAATTTTTAAAAGGGGGCCCAATTTTATAGTTCACCTTTTTTTCACCCCCTCAAGAGGCCATCGTGTAAAAGCGTAAAAGTTTGTAATTACCCCCTGGAAACAAAAAAACTTTTTTTTTTCAAAAAATGAAAAAGTGCAAAAAGTGTAAAAAAATTGGGGGCCAAAAAGAACAGACTCATGTCAAAACAAATTCTATTTTAAAACCCATTGTGAGAAACTATATTTAAAAATAAAACAAGAAGCCATATATTTTAATAATTTAATTTGTTGTAGTTTCTAGATTTGTTTATATGTTTAGAAGCATGCATCCTAAGGTGTGTGAAAAGGAAAGACACATGCTGGTCTGAACCAGCCACGGTTAAGGGAAGGGAAAGGGGGGGGTTCCCACGTCGCGGGCGTCATCGTATTTGTCATAGTTCGTGCTGTCATGGTCGTCGTCATCGTGGAGATCGTCAAGGAGAGGAGGAGGTGTCCCCGACGACGATTGCCAGAGCTCGCCTCTAGTTTCTGGGACTAATTTTCTATCATTCTTACTAGCTGATGTTTGCGAGATAGACTTTTTCAATTGAATCACCGTTTACGATTAACAGAGCCATGCTCTGGGCCAATTCTACCCCGGGCCCAGACGGGGTGAGGAGAGTTCCATGCTGGTCAGACCTAGACACGGGTAGGGGAGGAGAAGGGAATTCTCAAGCCATGGTCGTCATAAAAAAAACTGATAAGAGTCTGTCCTGGTCCATTAACTTGGCTCAACCACCAATGAATTTTGCACACTTTTTGCACAATTTTGCACAACCAATTTCGATTTTGGCACAAGCAACCAAACAAAATTCCTGCAACTTTATTTTGGCTTTGAAAACAATCAACAAAAAAAATACAAATTTCCAACCGCTGGCGACTCCAGGATCAACACGGCTTATAACAGAGAGAACCAAGCCAACCCTGTCGACGCTGCCACCACCGACGAGCGAGCATTGTCCAAGCACAGACCGGTATTTTAAACAAGTTACACCGACCTAACTTGTTGGACACGATTCCAACCACGGGCGACTCCAGGATCAACAAGGCTAATAACAGAGGGAACCAAGCCAACCCTGTCGACGCTGCCACCACCGACGAGCGAGCATTGTCCAAGCACAGACCGGTATTTTAAACAAGTTACACCGACCTAACTTGTTGGACACGATTCCAGCCGCGGGCGACTCCTGGATCAACAAGGCTCATAAAATAGAGAAGGGCTTTAGGTTATGAAAGTGTCTCACTGTATATTCTTTGATATACAATAGGTTTAATAATTAGTTATGGGCTTAACGACTCTCTTATTGCATTATTGACATTCGAGACGATGATCGGTGATAGTAAGGGTGAAGGACATCAAGCTATACACATTTTGTGAGAACCCCGTGAGAAACTAGGGCGCTTCAACAGAGTGGGTCATATTGCGCCGCATGTGATATTGTTAGTGAATAAATTGATTGAGTTTGTTGATTGTTAATGATTAGATAACATTGTTTTCCAAGATTTTAACAGAAAATGATTAATGTATTGGATTATTTGCATAAACGGCGCATCAACAGTTCATTCACAATGTGCCACTCGAGACCAGGGACCCAAGTTTTGAATCAAAACGTCGATAATTTTTTGACGTTTTGAGTGGTCACGTGGTCTGATAACGTCGATTTCCTCAAAAAGCTAATTTTGAAATCAAAACGTCTTTTTTTGACGTCCCACAACGTCTTTTTCTACCCACGAAAAAATAGCTTGTGGGACATGCGTGGGATGATGCTTTTTGACGTTACGCCCTCTCAATATAATATACTCGTTCGTCCTAAGCATGTTTATACAAGGCTGTGGTTAAATTCGACTTGGACTTGGCATTTGGCGCTAGGCTATTACGATGTATTTGGCAATTTCAATTTATAAATATACTAATTAATCTTGATTTCATGGCCCCACACTAGGGTAAGGCCTAGGCCCTACATCAAATTAGGGCTACCTAGGTCGAAAGCCTATTAATAGGCTAGGCCTAGCGCCTTGGACCTAGGGCCGATTTGGCCCCTAGCTCTTGTCAACATTCAGACACCTCGCGTTTTATTTACCTTTTAGCATGCATGCGAGAAATTTCCACGACGCATCTTTGTTATTTTTATGTTATGAAACGTTGAGTTTTGCAGATTTAAACCGTGTATTGATGAAATAAGATCTTCTTGCTGTTCAAATACACGTTGATTGTATTTTATAGGTTATGTTCGGCACTGAACGTAAACAAACAAGGAAATGCAAAGACTTGAGAAAAACATGTAATATGTATAGTAGGCCTATCTTTGTCTGAGGTCTTTGGGTGTATGAGCATAGAATACTCATATTTGATTGGTCCAGAGTTCGGCAATGTTCGGCTAGCGGGAGAGAAAGCTGACGGGAAGAACAGCAAAGCAAGTTTATCTCACAACGTCAGTAGAAAAATTCGAAACTAGCATTTCATTCAAACCACAAAAAATCGACGTTATCAAGTGACGTTATGAAAGTGACGTTTTGATCAAAACGCTTATTTCAAAACTTGGGTCCCTGGGGATGTGGCGAGGAGAGTGGGGCTTCTCACGTGGCGGTCGTCATCGTCTTAGACATAGTTTGTGTTGTAATATTCGTTGTCGTCGGGGAGGTCGTCAAGGGGATGGGGAGGGATCCCCGACGACGACTGCCAAAGTTTGCCTCTTGTTTTAGGGAGAAAACAATTAGAAACGTTTTTTTTAAACTAGGAAAACGCTTAAGTCCCGCCGCGTTTTTTTGGATGAGCGTAATTGGTGTATTGAGCTGCCATGTGTTGTGCGATTTTTCTGTTGTTCTGTGGCAAAATCATTACTAAGTTGAAATTTTTTTAAATTAAATTAAAATAAATTAAAAATTAACTTAATTTTTCGATTGCGCTCAAATTTTACATTAATATATTAATTCATAAAATAAAGGTTCTGCGAAAAAATCATTACAATCAGATAAAGCATGTAGGTGTTATAAGTCAAAGGATTGTTAAAAAAAGAAAAAAAACTGTAAAATATCGATTTTTATGATAAATATTGTTTCAATTGCGCTCAAATTTCACAAAAATATCTTAATTCATAAAGTAAAGGTTCTGTGCAAAAATCATTAAAATCGGATAAAGCATGTAGGTGTTATTAGTCGAAGAAATGTTTAAAAAATCGAAAAAATCGTAAAATTGCGATTTTCATGAGAAAATTTTTTTCGATTGCGCTCAAAAACGTGGCAGTTCTAAGTTCAGAGATTTCGAAGGCCTCCATAAAATTTCATCGCAATCGGAGTATCGGTTTAGCCGGAATCGTGTGGACAAACAGACAAAAATACAAAAAAAAAAAAAAAGAAAGAAAAAAAAAACATTCCGGATTTTTTTTCCAGTGTAGTGAAATGGAATCTTCGCTTCGCTCGCTACGCTCGCTACGCTCATCCAATAATAATTATTAAAAAGAAAGTGCAAGAGCAATCACGTAAACTTACCAGATTTTGAAAATTAAAACGTAAAAGTTGTAGCTTTTCATTGGATGAGCGTAGCGAGCGAAGCGAGCGACGCGAAGATTCCATTTCACTACACTGGAGAAAAAAATTCCGGAATGTTTTTTTTTCTTTCTTTCTTTCTTTCTTTCTTTCTGTATTTTTGTGTGTCTGTTAACACGATTCCGGCTAAACCCGATACTCCGATTGCGATAAAATTTTTCATGGAGGCCTTCGAAATTTCTGAACTTAGAACTGCCACGTTTTTGAGCGCAATCGGGAAATTTTTTCTCATATAAAAAACGCAATTTTACGATTTTTTTTTCGATTTTCAAAAACTTTCTTCGACTTATAACACCTACACGCTTTTAACCGATTGAAATGATTTTTTCACAGAACCTCAATTTCATGAATTAAGATATTCGTGCGAAATTTGAGCGTAATCGAAAAATAATTTCTCATAAAAATCGAAATTTTACGTTTTATTTTTTTTTAAACAATTCTTTGACTTATAACACCTATATGCTTTATCCTATTGTAATAATTTTTTCACAGAACCTTAATTTTATAAATTCATATATTTGTGTAAAATTTGTGCGCAATCGAATAATTATTTCTTATGAAAATTTCAATATTACGATTTTTTCCTTTTTTTAAATTACAATTAATTTTTAAAAAAAAAAATTTAAGTTAATTTTTCATTTAATTTAATTAAATTTTTTTTAAATCTTCAACTTAGTAATGATTTTTTCACAACAACAGAAAATCGCATAACACATGGCAGCTCAATGCACAATTACGCTCATCCAACAACGCGGCGGGACTTAAGCGTTTTCGTAAGAAACAAATATTTAAGAGCCCTTAGAAAAACCTGCTTAGGTCTCAAATAACCAGTTTTTGTTTCAACATCTGGTGAATTCTGTAACCACGACATTATCAGGAACTAGGGCGCGTCAACCGGCCTGGATATTGTGCACCGCCTTTCATATTTGAAGTAAATAAAAAGTATATTTTTAATTAGCATTTGGTATAAAATAAATGAAAATGAAAATGTATTGAGAGTCAACCCACTCAGTTTTATAACTGATTTTCAGTGGGGGAAAGCAAAAAAAAACTTACAACCTTTATCACGTATGGCGGGGTGGAAATTTGCTGCTTTAAAATAAGTTTGTTCTTACTTTAAATAAAGCTGTCTCGTTAAACAAACCATGTTTCTAAGTTTCATTAAGATGCCCAATTCAATACTACATGAGAAACCAGGGCGATTCAACAGGTCAGGTCATATTAAGCAAAATGTTATTTTAATGTTATGCTGAGTTTATGGTATGTTTGATTGATTGATGTTGATTGTTTTTTAGTTTATAAAGGAAACGAGTGAGCGTGTATTTAAAAAAAATTAATTATTTCACAATTACTCTAGTTCTTATAAAAAATAATTGACCTTTGAAGTTTTGTTTGTTTACAATGTTTAATTAAAAGGAACTTAGAATTTGTGTCGCAATTAATTCAGGTACTGAGCAGCAAGACAGAGAAAACCCCACGGGAAAACTGCAGCTTCTGATTCTAGGATAAATGTTTCTTACGCGAAACTAAGTGAAACAAAAAGCGATCGATATTGATTGTCAAAGAGTAAGAATAGGATGTAGAATCCCCAAAGACGGAATAAGAAGGTGTGCAACTACCGACTGAGCTTCAAACTTGAATTAGAATATATCATATCATCGATCAAATGATAGAAGTTCTTCATATGAATGTGAGAGATCAAATTTCGTGCGCAAGGGATCATATTTTGTAAACACTTCTTCCATAATATGATAAACGGTTAAAGGTGAATCACATGTGTGACGATGTCATTTGTTATGAATAAACTCAATATCAAGATGTTAATTCGTATTGGCCACAGCCTTGATGTCAAACAATAACCATCAACTTCCAGGTAAACACTTAGCGGTGGCTTAAACATCTTCCATTGTTTGTTTATCTTTTACGATGTGTCAAAATGGAGAAATAACTGCTAGACGAGACATTTAGACGATCCGTATCCATCTGAGCCCGGGGTAAGATTTGGCCCAGTGCATCCTCTGCCGATCATACAAGGCGAGATAAGAGGCCATCTCGTAAACATCAGCTGGTTAGTTCTAGTTTATTGGGATAGAGGGCGCGTCAACCGTTAGTTCATAATGCGCCACTCTATAGCTTAGAGCAGTGGTTCCCAAACTGTGGTACGGTCAGTGTTTGTGCCGTTATCTAGATAATGTTATCTAGATACTTATCTAGATAACATTTCGTTATCTATTATCTTATCTAGATAACATGATTTCAAAGTATCTATTATCTTATCTCAGATAATATTTCTTGTTATCTATTATCTGAATATTGACATTAGATAACAGATACAAAAAAATCAGAATCACTATTAATTAAAGCTAACTCGTAGTCTAAAATGGCATTTCGTTTTGAATTTACCGCGTCGTCAGTCGTCACTCATCATGCCTACATGCCAAACGGTACATTTCAAGGGCGGTGCTGCAAAGTCGATGAGTCGAACCGCTCCGCGTGTGCGCGAGAGTGGTGCGCGATCGACAAGGTTCGTGAGTATTCCGCGCTTGCCGCTCGTTGCTGTTGACAGTTGACACTGTTGTGCTTGTGTTGTTTGGATTCGGATTTGACAGTTTTTGTCAGTTCAGTTGTCACCTCTACTTCTAAAAAAATGATATTTACGCAAGCAACATCATGACTACTACTGCCACTGGGCCTAGTGGACATGGCCCTTCGACATCGACTTCACGTGTGAAAGGTGCGAGTGGCCCGAGTGGGATTGCAAATTATTTTCAGCTTGCAAGTTCTAGTTCTACTTCCAGCCCTAGGCCTCCACCTAGGATTGTATCCTATACAAATCGCGAAGATGAAGACGAGGATAATCGTGGCCTCGAAATGGAACCGACGCCAGGCACACAGATTGAATTTGAGGGAAACGATTCCGTGCCCACACAGCTGGTTACTAATTTAACAAAGACGTCTAGACTTAGGCCTACTCCTGAAGAAATCCCGTCATCCGCCTTGCCTTCTATCTTGGATGGAGAATTTTTTAAAATTTCCGCGATTGATGGAAACAAGATTGCTGCAGTTTGTAAATTTTGTACTGGAAACAAAATTATAAATGGAAGCAGAAACAGCACGGGCAATTTTGCCACTCACATCAAAGTAAGTAGGCCTACAGGGTAACGTAGACACTCATTACCATTGCTCATTGATAGTGGTTGCCTTGCCTGGTAGGCCTAGGCCTAGGGTTGGGCTAGGCCCAGCCTATTAAATGCCTAGGGCCTAGGCCTAGCCCTAGGGTTGGGCTAGCCTAGCAGCTAGGCTAGGCTAGGCATAATTTAAAATGCCTATGCCTCAACTTTGCTCTAAGGGTTTAGGCCTGTCTGTCACTCAGCTGAAAACACTATTGAGTCGAGTGTAGAGCCAGGCATAAACTAGGCTAGGCCATTATGCCCTAGTATAGTAATTAGTAAAGCTTTTGACATCAAAGCATAATCTTCAGGCCTAGGCCTATCCTCCTATGCCGTACTCATGTTATCCCCTATGGTAGGATGAAAATAATATGCCTAGTGCCTAGTGCCTACTGCCTACCTAGAGGCCTAAGCCTACTGCCTACCTAGAGGCCTAAGCCTACTAGGCTACTAATGACACTGTTGTCTTAAAGCATAGGCTTAGGCCATACCTTAGTTCACTGTAAAGAAATTCCTCATTGTAACTTGGAAGGAAAAGACAAGTTATCTAGGGCCTACTTGCCCCGGTAGGTTATTCATAAACTTAACAAGTTGACTGCACACTCAACTAATGATCAGCCAACAACATGGCTGTTTTATGTTCTAGCCCTATTGATAGAACAAACAAATAGTAAAAACATGAAACTTTTTCTTGAAAATTTTAAACATTTCATTTTCATCACTAGCTCCAAGTCTGACATAGACCAAGATAGCCTAAAATTTATCAAGGGTATAGGGCATTCTTTTTTATTTTGTGTAGGAACACAACAACATGAGATTGTTAAGATATTTGCAAAGTAAAAGCATATGGCTACAGTAGCTAATAATTTTAAAAAGTAAATGGGCTATTAAAGGGAATTATTAATGCTTTTTTCCCCCAATTGTAGAAATCGAATATGAAAAATTAAGCCTAGTAATATTACAGTATAGTAGGCCTATACTGTAATATTACTAGGCTATAGTACTTATAAATACTAATACAATACTACAGTTATAATTTTTGTTGACAGAGAGTTCATCCATCCATGGTTCAAAAATTGGAATGTAAAAGGCTTGAAGGAAAAAAACTTAAACGGAGTTCACAGGATGTAAACCACGAGGCTAACCCCGAAAAAAAGAAAAAAACAATATTTGAGTCGTCTGTTCTTAAAAGTAAAGGTAAAAGTGTAACAGTTTCTCAGGGTGAGGCTGATGCATGCATTTTAGATTATATTGTAAGTGAAATGCGTCCTATAAGTACTGTAGAAAAACCTGCTTTTAAGAAAATGGTTGAAACTTTATCAAAAGGTTCACAAGTTTCTTGCCTTGGGCGTAAAAAGTTTATCAAAACTTATTGATGTTAAAAAAGCTAAATTGTTACTTTCACATCAAAGAGTCTTTGGCTCTGCAGAAATATATTATGCACAACCGCTGACATTATGGTCAAGTCACCATCGAAGCTATTTAGGCATGACAAGGGCACTACATTGACTCCAAAACGTATGAAAGGGTATCCATAACTTTGGGATGCAGGAGATTTAAGTTTAGCCACAACTACCTTGCCATTGCCAAAACAAATTAATAGCATACATTCTGATTTTGGTATTGATGATGGGAAGGTCACAAACACAGTAACTGATAATGCAAGCAATTTCGGTAAAGCATTTCGCTGTTTTCCTACTATTGCTCCCATTGAAACTCCTCCGATTGATTTTCAAGAAGAGGACAATAGTGAATGTAATGAAAACTCATGACAATGGTGATGATGATGTCGAAATCCCTCAAATTGATGAAGCGTTCAATCATGACCTAGGAGAAGATCTAGATTTTACACTGCCTCCTCAAGTTTGCTGTTTCTCTCATTCCTTGAATCTCATAGTAACAACAGATAGTCAGAAAATATCCGATGCTCAATATAAAAAAGCCTATAATTCTTCGTTTGGCAAAGCCAGTGCTTTCTGGAACCTTTTGAGTCGTTCCACAATGGCTGCTGACAAGGCAGAACTTATTTGTCAGTCTAAATTTTCTGTCCCAGTAGTAACGAGATGGAATTCCTATTATGACGCCATTAGAAAGTTACTAGAGCACAAGAACAATTTAAACAGTCTTTTTGAAGAGGTGAACATTGCTCGATTTAGGGCTGTAGACTTCACATTTTTTGAGGAGTATGTTAATGTTATGGAGCCGGTAGCTGCAATACTCGATATTCTTCAGGGTGAAAAACATTGTTTTTTGGGTTGTGTTCTCCCAGGCTTACATGTTCTCTTACAAAAGTTGCATAGCAAGATACATCTGATATACTGCGATAGTCTAAAAATTGTTCTGATACAAAGTATTTTGAAACGTTTTAAGAACATTCTTGACATCAATGAGCACTCTAGCAAAGCTTATATATTAGCAGCCATAAGTCATCCAAAATTTAAACTTAATTGGTTCCTAGGTACAAGAAGAGAAGAAAATGTTGCAGAAAGCATTGCATTTTGCAAACGATTGTTCATTAGTGAATGCCAGATCAATGAGACCATGTCTGCAAATGTAAATGTAGGTCCAGATGATGCTGGAGGATCATCAGGTATTAGCACAGCGTCTGACGACGACTATTTCAGTATTCTAGACAATACTAGCACCGTAGCTCCAGACACTAATCTTGTTGAGGTTCAAGCTTTGTCTTACTTAAAAGACAAAAATAAATCTTTCCATGTGCTGGATTCCTACCCAGTGGTTAAACAAATGTTCTTAAAATATAACACAACATTGCCTTCATCAGCACCTGTGGAACGCCTATTTAGTAGTGGTGGACAAATCTTAACTCCAAGGAGGTGTCGCTTAGATGACAAGATGTTTGAGACGCTACTGATGATAAAGGGAAACTCAGGGTTTGTTAATTACTTAGAAAGTAAGTAAACCTGCTGCCTGATCATGATTTTCAATTGGAGATTTAGATTAGCTAAAACTTAACCGTAATTAAATCTGTTATCTTCTTCACATGTGATTTATGTATGGGACTTAATGAATAAAAGTTTGTATTCCCCTTTGCAATTTCTTTGTTTAACTTGACCAGGGAAATGTTATTGTTTATTTGAACTTTTGAAATAACTTAATACTAACGTAGGCCTATGCCTAGTTCGTATTATTATAGATTAGCTTGAACTTTTCTAAATTTGGCCTACAAGCTAACAAATGTGAACTTTCAAAAGTTCAATATCGTTAAATAGCAAACTAAACTTTTAAAAGGCTCATTTAAAAAATAACATCCCAAACATTTCCTCAAACTATCCTTCCCTGTTTCATATAGTCCTCAAAATAATGCAACTGGTAAAATATTTTTGTTAGCATTGTAATTTTTTATTGTGTGTATGTAGGGTAAAACATTCTATCATATTGCTATTGCATGCCTTTTCAGCCAGGTTAGTAGGGCTACCCTCTTCTAATAAAATGGATTGTTATGTTCCAAGCCAAACCTCACAATTTTAACATAGGGGCTACTACTGGACTTGAAGGTAAGAATATAAATATGCCCTCCCTACTATACATTATTCAACAATAGATTTTTTTTGGTTTATTTGGATTAAGGACGCGTCAACCGTAGGTCTAATGCACCACTCTAACCTAGGGGGGGGGGGAGGAAAAGGGGCCCATGCTGGTCAAACCAGCCCGGGAAAAGGGGAGGAAGGGGGTTTCTCACGTCGCGGTCGTCATTGTCTCTGTCATTGTTCGTGGTGTCATTGTCTTTGTCATCGTCGCCGGGGGGTTGTCAAGGGAGGGGGAAAGGTCCCCGGCGACGATTGCCAGAGCTCGCCTCAAAGATTCGGGGAGTAAATATACTAACCCTTCTTGCTAGCTGATGTTTGCAAGGTGGACTTTTTCTCTTGAATCGCCTTTTACGATTAGCAGAGCCATGCTCTGGGCCAATTCTACCCCGGGCCCAGACGGGGGTTCAACAATAGAGTAGAGTAGAGTAGAGTAGATCTTTATTCACTTACGACTAATACATGGTACAAGTATACACCTCTTCGTGAAGAGGGAGCTAATATTTTCTAAGGCTAAAACATGGTATAAAATGAATAATAAAATAGAATGCATAGGCCTATTTCATGTGAATCAAGTTATATGTATATTACTAGTATGGTATACTAGTATTGAGAATTGAAGTTGTTTAAAATAGATTAATTGAGTATTGAAATGAAAAAAATTAAAATGAGTAATTGGTTTGATATGATACAATACGATGTTATTTGGGAAATGAATTATAATATAAAACACTAGCATTTGATATGATATAATGATTATGAAATGAATTAGTATTGTATTTTTATTAGTATTATATATATATATATATATATATATATATATAATATTTATTAGACCTAGACTAGAACCCTGAAATTTAATTGCGGGAAATTGACTTGGGTCAAAAGCCAAATTTTTGGTAAAAGTATCTATTATTTATTATCTAGATACATTGCCAGTATATGATCTTTATCTAGATACAATTCATGTCCATTATCTATTACTGTATCTAGATACTTTTTTAGGAAGAGTATCTTATCTTTATCTAGATAATATTTTGGTTATCTGGCACAACACTGGCCGTACGGTACCTCCAGGGGTAGTCGGGGAGTTTCCCGGGGGTACGCGATAAATAACGTACGATACGGAAATAACCAAATATTATTTGTTCTGACCTAATAAAAGTTGAGGGACAAAGATAAACCTAAACTACTGTGTGCTATTTTCTATGAAATTCCTTCTAATAACCGTGTGAACCATATCTTTCTCCGCCGCCTTTAGAAACCAAGCACGTACAATACACAGACAAGCCTGTAAGTTTCTACACGCAGGCTACATAAACTTCAAGATGGTGATAACAATGCGACCCGGTAACATTAGTGAAGGTCAAAATGCACTAGAAGCAACACGACATTGTTAGAAAAAAGTATTAATTATTCTTATTTTTTCAAAAACAAATTGTTATTCAGATAATAATTAATGGTGACAAACTTATTAGTTTGAATAAGTTTGTCGACGTTGTCATATGATTGGTGCGCCAGGCGTCATATTATTTGGTACATTCAGAATGTGACGTTTATTTTATTATTATTTCAATGACCATCACATTATGTACCAATCATTAGGAATATCACACGAGCACAGCCCTTGAACACAGAATTGTGTGTGATATCCCTGATATGATCGATGTGCTAGAATACGAGGCACGAGTTTGGGAAAACATAATATGTATGGTTTTGAGGTACATTCAGAGTAATCCCAACAAGAAAATGAATGATGACCTCATGAGGAACAAGGGCGTCCAATTCTTTAGGTCATATTGGCGCCTCCTGTAGGGAAATATATGTTTTATTGTTTAACAAGATAAAAAAAATGAATAAGACAATAATATAAACAGGGCTTGAGATGGATATGATTTTTTATTTAAAATTTTAGATGTGAAAAAAACTTGGCTAAACAACGGAAATCCAGTGAGAAATATTTGCAAGTTTGTCGCCATTCTAGATAAAAGTCCTTCATTTAATTGTGAGAGGTCAAATAGCATGCGCAAAGCACCCCGTGTGTCGCATCTAGCAGCAACCTCTTCTCTTGTTAGGAGATATCCGTGAGTCAGACGTGTGTGGACAATTCGAATGTCACGTTCCCTTTCACACAGCAGATTTAGAACGTGCGCTTTACACTGGGCTTACAGATATTATCGTCCTGGGAAATTGAGTCTTCATAGAGAAATTGATTAGGTCTTCAGAGATCATCTCAACGCAGAATGAACCACAAATCGACTCGGGGAGCTCCTGTGTAAAGGCTTTGAAGCAGTGAAATACTAGAATTTTGATTTTATTGATTGGATATTGCTTAACGTCTCATATTTGTGCACTTTGGCTAATCGAGACGATAAGTGGTGATAGATGAGGATGTAGTATGAACAGAAGGGAGGAGGGGAAACACGATACCGGCACGTAAACCGACTCCTTTCCAAAAGTACCCAAAGGGGGCCAACGGCCTTAACGTCCCATCCCAGAGGACGGTGAAACTTTGACAGTCATATCCGGACTGCCCGAGCAGACGTCGAGGAGAACGAAACCGTTACACTAGCTTTCGAAACCCCCCATCTGCTCTAACCAGCGGTATCGTGAGTTTCAAGGCCCTAGCAGTCACCCACTCTACCCATAAACCACGCCCGATCTGCTTAACTTCGGTATTCGAGAGGGAACCGGTTAAACTACCTCGGCTAAACCGCTAGTTAAATAATAACAAGGAGGAAATCATCTTTAAAGATGACGTAATAATCTAGGGCGCTTCAACCGGATCGGTCCCATTGCGCGAATGTGATATTGTTAGTTAATTAAATGATTTTAAAGGCGTATTTGATAGTTGTATTATTTTTATAAGTTATACAAGAAAGGAAAAATCAACAAATGAAAGTGATGACAACGAAAAAAAAATATGTGGAATGAATGATGAAGATTGTTTGATGTGAACTTAATTTGGTTAAACAAATTACTTCAGAAGAGTAATTTAATAGGTTTGTCACTGAGACTTCTTCAAAAATGATGATCAGTTCGTTTATTTTGATTGAGGACTCATCAACCGTTTAGGTGAATAATGAGCCACAGAAGCCCAAAGGATATGGGGAAGAAAATCCCTTGCTAGTCAGAACCAGCCACGGGTAGTGGGAGGTAGGAAGGGGGGGGGGGGGTTCTCACATCGTGGTACTTTATTTTCCTAAAATGTTAATATGTTGGTCGCTGTGGTCGTGAGAAAACAGTTTCTCATATGGTTTTACTAAGCTGGAGTTGGAGTCGCAAACATAACGTCACATATTTGTGTCACACCTAGGGCAATCTTGTACCCGCTAAAGAGGGTAAGCGTGGGTAAGATGTTGATGTTTGGGTTTTGAAATCCCTGGAGTTGCTAGATAAAAGTCGACGACGACGTGAGAAACTAGGGCGCTTCAACCGGTTAGGTCAATTGCGCCGCCTGTGAATGAAAGGAAATGAGAAGAGTGAATGCAGGTATGTTTGATGATTAGATTGTTTTCTAAGTGTATAAAAACCAAAATAAATTGATGATGAAGAAAGTAATAGCAAAATAAAAGTTATGTATGTAAAATGAAATAAAGAAAAGAAACAAATGTGTAAGATGTGAATTAATTTTGTTAAATAGATTACAATGGATGAGAAATTTAGAAAGTTTGTCCCCGTATCATATGATAGAAGTTCTTCATGTGGGAGAGATCAAATTGCGTGCGCAATGCATCATATTTGGCACATTCTGCTAGCATATGATGCACGGTTAAGGTACATCACATGTGTCACATATGGGAATAACCTTTTCTCTGGTTAAGAGATATCCGTGTGTTAGGCGTGTATGGCCTATACGAATTCTAGACAATACCACCTCTTCTCTACGTGAGAGTCGAGACGTAGGTGGACGAATTTTTTTTAGTCAATTGGGCTTTCACACTATGAAATTTGTTATTTTGCAACACATCCCAAGATGCTTGTCGCAAATCCAACAATCTTTGCTTGTATCCACTCTTGACATCTGGACGGGAACTAGATTGAAATCAACGTCGCGACGCTGGGAAGCTTCCTTAGAGCCCGATCCAGCGTGTTCATTTCCCTCTATGCCCACGTGCCCCAGGTATCCAGCAAAACTCTATTATATATCCCTTAAAGGTTAGTTTTTCTAAATAAAATTTTGGATGTCTTGTACCAAATGATGACTAGAATACATGAGTTTTATAGCTTGAAGTGAACTTAAGCTATTCTGAACACAAAAGGTATTCTCCCACAACGACAGCGTAGAATGTATTTAAGAGCTTCACGGATGGAGAAAAATCTGCAGTGAAAACTGAACACACGTCGCTTAGCCTGAAACGTTCAGTTAAGGTGGAGCAATAAAAGGCCCACTTCCAACCTTGTTGTCAATTTTTGGAGCCACTGTGAATACCAAAGTAAACCTTTGATGTTCATGGCAAAGCGTTCTAAAGTTAATTTGAATACACTATCGCAAGTAGACTTTTTATCAAAACGACAAGGTCAAATATATAATGGGCCTCGGGTGTAAACCAGGGCGGGTTATTGCTAAATAAAAAATTAAAAACTTTTGGCAGATGAAATTCTATAAGATTAAACAAAAGTTACATTTTAAAATCCCGTTTGGAAGAGATGCCTTGGGTTTGTTATCAAAGTGTCTGACATACGTCGTTTTAAAACATTCCGATTTGCTGGATGGTTAGGCATAGCTTTAATTTTCATTACATACGAAACCCATCAAGAGGTTTCTCCGTTCTGCCAAGGGGACACCCCTGACTGGGCATACAAGCTGACTACCGGGCTTGTTCGAAATGCACCAAGAGCAAAGACAAAGACCACAATGGTGGAAAAGTGTCTAGAAGTTTAAGGGTTGTTTTATTGCTGAAGAGTATACGAAACATCCATAGTCCATCTTGGAGCAAACTAGAGATCCGTTAATTCTCAACATGCAAGTCCTATCTGCACCCCACGATGTATTACTGAGAACTTTCAATAGGTTGTTTTTCAACAGGGCATTTTTTGCGTAAACTCAAATAACGTGGTCCTTCCAATTTAGCTTTTTGTCAAACACCATGCCGAGAAGACGGACATTGTTTTGAATAGAAGTTCTACATTGTTAAACGATAGTTGTGGTCATTTTGGATTCCCCTTTAAGACGGCAAAAGTGAATGCACTGAGTTTTTTCGGGAGAGAATCGTGTCCCCCGCTTTCGAGCCCATTCACTTATATTGTTCAATCAATTTGCACGTGTCTTTGAGCTGTTGATAAATTTACGATCTGTAGAAGATTCCCAGGTCATCTACAAATAGGCACGACATTAGGCTCTTTGGGATTTCAATCCACCACACTGTTTATTCCAATTTGCAAACAGTGATACCGACAAGACCGAGCCTTGTGGTACACCCTGTTTCCAGTGAGAACGAGTCTGACAAAACATTGTTAACACGCACTTTGAAAGTTTCTATCTTTTAAAAAGTTTTCTAAAATTTTGGGATGGTGCCCTCAAAACCCCACTCGTGAATCTGTTGAAGAATATTATATCTCCATGTTGTATCGTATGCTTTTTTAATGTCAAAAAGCACAACCAACAAAATGTGTTTTGCAACAAACCCTTCTTGAATAAACATCTCTAATCAAACCAAGTGGTCGATGGTGCAACGACGTTGACGAAATCCACATTGGACGTTCGCCAATAAACTGCGTGTCCAGCTCCACATTAGTCGTTTTTTGATCATCTTTTCGAACAATTTGCAAAAGCAACTTGTCAGAGAAATAGGGGGATATGAAGTCGGCATCAACTTATCTTTTGGGTTTGGAAGTGGAATTAAGATGGCACTACGGGCCAACTATCGGGAAATATGTCAGACAACCACAAAATATTAAAAAATAAAATAATAACTTCCAATGAGGGATCAGTCAGATGCACAAACATGTCGTTGTGCATTTTGTCTTCTCCCACAGATGTGCGACGTAATGACTTAACGCCATACGGAGTTCCCATAAAGGAACGCTCTGTTGTATGGCTCATCGTTTTCAGATGAGAAATTAAGTTTTCGAGCTTTTGTAAACTGCTTGTGTGCTAGAAATTCTGCAAACATATCGTGCAAATTACTGCTTACCGATGCAAAATGTGTACCCAGTACTGAAGCCACATCTGCTGGAAATAGTAACTAATTGCCCCATCCTTTATAGCGGGTATGGTGTTTACCTGACGTCCACTAATTGATTTAATCCTTTTCCACACCATCGTTTGGAAGAGGTGCTGTAATTATAGAAGATACATACTCTTGCCATGACTGCCTCTTACTATGTTTGATAATTCGTCTCGTTTCGCTCTCTTGTGCTTGAAATTGATTAAATTTTCAAATGTAGGAAATGTTTTAATTTTTTAAAAGCTGCTTTCTTTGCCTTGATGGCCAATGCACAATCTTTGTTCCACCAGGGGGCGACACGACGACGTTGTTCCCACTAGTCATGGTTATATGGGATATGCTGGGATCAAGCAAGCATTTACTCACATTATTGACAAAGCACGTTGGGGTCACGAGAACTAGTAAAGTCCACCTTGAGCAAAGAGACTTCACTAATTTTCCCGAATTTTCCCCAAACAGCTTGCGCAAGTCTCCATCCCTGACCTGGATTTTTGGGGGCCTATTGTAGTTTAATACATTCACCTGAATTGGAAATGATCACTTCCATGTAATCATCAAGCACATTTAGCTCGAGATCAAGCGATAGCAATGGTGTACACATGACTAAAACTATGGCTGAAAAAGTGCCAGAATGTGACGTGAAATGAGTCATCTGGCCGTGTTCAAAAGTACAACACTGTTAAACCCAAGTATGGTTTTCTGAATGGGCCTATTGTCGGCAGATGATAAAACCAACCAGCGAAGGCCCTATGGACTAGAAAGACTACAACGATGACCAAATCAATGGTTTAACTAATCTCTTAGAAATCATGCCCAACAGACAGAACTTCTTCGTTTGTAACCAATACTAATATTGATTTAAAACTACTTCCCGATTACAGAATGAAATTTAATTTAGTCCAGAGAAATAACACACGACTTGTAACGTGCAAAATGCGACAAAGACAGACAGAGCTTGCGTTGGATGTTGTTTCATCAACAATGCATTATCCCACCGCCTGTTAAATACTGAACATTATTTTCTTACGCGGCTGCGCTGAATAACGTGTTTGTGGTTCGCCAAACAAGAAAAATTGCGCAAATTTTTTATGTAACTTTTCATTGACACCAAACAGTTGGTATTCCACTTTATCCTAACGGCAGGGGTATTTTTTTAAAGGTTTTTGGTTAAGGGCACAAAGAGTCATTGCGGGTCAGAAAGGGGGAAAAGGAAAAAAGGGGGGGGGGGGGTTTCTCTCGCCGGGGTTTTTGCAGAGTCTTTGTTATCGTTATATTTTTAGGTCGTCGTCTTCTTTATTTTATTGGATCTACGTCGACCCAGCCACGGGACCAGAATGGTCGCAGGATTGTATTGCCTTCATTTATTTCACGTCTGGATCTGAGTAGTTGTCCATGTTGTATGAAAAACAGTGATCGTCGTGATGAAGGCGGAATTATTCCCAAAAACATCGTAGGAAAGAATCATAGACAAGAACAATGAATTTTAAACTCCCCCGAATTTTAACCTAAAAAATTTGTTTTTTTAATAAAAAAAACGAAATGATTTTTTTCCATCTTTTTTTCGGTTCCATAAACCTATCAGTAAGGTTATGTAAGCATAAGAAGAAGAAAAACCTTTTTTACGCTTCATATTGTCTTTAAATTTTTCATTTCCTGTAGAAAAAAATTTTGGGGAGGCGGTTGTATTAAGCGTACTTTTTCGTTTCTTAATACTTACGTATTTTTGTATTTTTTTTACTTTGATATTTAAAAATTTGAATGTCAATTATATTTCAAACAAATGTTAAATATTAACAAAATTAATTGGCCTCTTTTTTTGTTGAAATGTGTGTAAGATTTTTTTTATTTTTAAAACCCTTATTTTCTTTCTCATGGTAAACCCTCCCCCGGGTGCAAGCACCCCCCCTCGGTAAAAAAAACTGGGGATATTGGAGTTGGGATTTGTGAAGTGGTTTTTCGGGGTTGTTGTCCTTGCATTCGCTTATAGACCGAAAAAGATCGTGGCATATTCTTCAGTCAGGGTTGCAGGTCTCGACGAGATTTTTCAGATCACCCCCTCAGCACTAACTGATTTTAGGTGGGGGGATTCAATTTTAAAACAGATTAACCAAAATCGTCTGCGCCGACACCATCGACGATGGACCCTTTTTTGTGGTTTTGATTAGGGGGGCGTCAACGTCGTAGAAAAAAGCCCCCGGTTTTGGGGGAGGAACGGGATGTTCTCCCCTCTGAGCGTCATCGATTGTCATCGTTGTGGGGTCATTTTAGTCTCGTCGTCGTCGGGGGTTAGTCGTCAAGGGCCGGGGGAAATATAGGTTTAGATGGGCTAAGGAGTCTTAAACCGGGAAAATTAAAAAAAAATAAGCTTGGTAAATCATTAGCCCTTAAAATTTGCAATCAATCAACCTGAGTAAGCGATATAAAATTTTGTTTTTTTAAATTAAGGGCCGTCACCGCAAGGGTTTAAAAAAACGCCCTCAACCTAGGGGATTGGGAGGGGAGCCCCGCTGACAGAACCAACAGGGGAAGGGGGGGGGGAAAAAAGGGGGTATTATTATTTCAAATTTTTTTTTGTGTAGTAATTTATAAACGGTTTTTTAAAAAAAAAAAAGTGTGTTGCTGTCAGTTTTCAAACACAAAAAAATGACAAAACATGCGACGGGAAAATTTGGGCCTTTAAACCGGGGAGGTTTAAAGCACCGCCTGTGATAATTTTGTAAGTTTAAAAATGAAAAATTTTTTGTTAGTTTGTTTCTCGTCCGCCGTCTGTGCGTGTGCAAAACCTAAAAAAACGAAAAATGACCCTCGAAGGAGAACCATCTGGTCAGAACCGCACGCGGGTAAACGGGGGGGGAGTCCCCGTCGCCCCCCCCCCCCCACATATCAGCTGATGTTTGCGAGCTGGTCTCAGTCTCTCTCCTCGCCTCTTCGATAGCAGAGCATGCTCTGGGCCACACTCTATCCCGGGCCAGACGCGGGTTATAGGAGCATCGCAAGGGTTTATGAAGGAAAGTGACAATTATTGTATTTTTATTTTTTTTTTTTTTATAATAGTAATTTTCATCATATTTTTTGGGCAGTTTGGTAGCGGTTTTAATTTACATTCAATTCTTTCAATTGATGAAAATTTCCCCCAAAAAAAGATATTGAACAAAAAGTCAAAATATCCTGTAAATTTAAAAAAAAACCGAATTATGTCAAAAATACTTTTTTACATTTTTGCTTATTTTTTTAAAATTTGCATTAATTGCCCCTGAAAAAAACCGAAAAATAATTTTTTTATCCAAGCCTAATAAAAGATTGATGGTCTGTGTTTCTGAAAGGGTTTTTCCAATGAAACCACTCGGACACTCATTGAAAATGCCGGGCCTTTTTTAAGGGCGCTTCAACCGTAGGTCATAACGCGCCACTTAGCCTAAGGACTATATGACAAGTCGTTATTAGCTTGGGAGAACCAAATACTTCGAAGGTATTTCGTCATTCTGTTAATATGGATGTTGATTAGAGGTAATCCAAAGACGCATCGGAAAAACGCCATTTTTTCCATTTTTTGTAAAACTTCAAATCAGGCCCGCGAGTAGGGCCCAGAAAAAAGAATAGTGGACCGTATTAATGAGGGTTGTACTAGAGTAAAAGGGGGTTGCCGAACACTTATTTTGTTCTAGCTCCAAAGGTGATGAGGTGACGGGTGGGGGGGGGACGTGTTGTAGGCTAGCCCCTCAGCACAAAGATTTCCCGGGAAAAGTTGCGTCTCTTAAAGATGGGGGATTTGGGCAAACCCACATTTTTTAAACATAGGGCATGAAACCGTAGCACAAAGATATTTGGGCCGAAGTCGCTGATGGTCGGTAATTTTGGGCTACTCGGATGTGAAGCAAATGTCAAACGAAATTTTTTTGGTATCAAAAAATATTTAAAATAAATTTTGGTACAAGATTCAGTAAAGCGGGGAAAAGATACATAAATTATTGAGAAAATTTTGCAAAAAAGATTATAAAAATTTTGAGTGAAATTTAAACCCCGCGACCCACCGCTTCAACCGCTATTTAAATGGACAAAAAATATTGTGAATTTTCCCCACTAAAACGATTCGGGTTTTGCCAAATGACAAAAATAAAAAAAAACTTTTACTGAAATCTTTTAAAAATGCTCTCCGTAAAAAGAATAATTTTTTTCGTGAATTTGGGACTGGTAATTGCTTGCAGTTCATTCCTTGATCTCCAAACTTTTTTCCCGGACGATACCGCAATTTTTTGCTAATATTTGCGTCCGCAACTTTATTTTACATTGATTTTTTGCATAAGGGGTATGTAGGCATTAAAAATGTGCCGGGACCTGCAAGGAAAGTAGTAAAAAAAAAATCGTATCGTGCTTCATAATAGAGTACAGCATACCAAAATACTCTACAGTCACAAAAAGGGCAAAAAGAAAAAAAATAATTTGTTGAACGTTTTTATTGTCACGCGCCCCCGCGCCTTCTAAAGCGAAAAAAAAACCACAGATATTTTAATGACGAGGACGTGAGAAAAAGGGCGCTTAAAACGGAAGGGTCTTTTGCCCCGCCTGTAAATTTTAAAAATTTCGATGAGATGAGCTGAGGGTGTTTTTGATGAGATATCTGTCTAAGTGTATAAGAATTGAAATGTTGGTGTGTAGAATAGAAAAAAATATTTATTTTTTTAATGGAAAAAAATAAAAAAAGTGTATGATTTGATTTAAAATTTTTTTTTTTTTAATTTTTTGTTTTTGGATTAAGGAAGCGTAAAAACCGTTAGGTCATAATCACATCCACCAAAGGGGGTGGGGAGGAGGAGCCCATGCTGGTCAGAACCACCCCCGGGGAAAGGGGGGGAAAGGGGGGGTTTCTCACGTCGCGGTCGTCACGTCTTTGTCACGTTATTTGTGTCATTGTCATCGTCGGGGGGTCGTCAAGGGGAAAGGGGGAAAAGGCCCCCGTGACGATTGCCAGGTGCCTCTAGTTTGGGGAGTAAGATACCCCGCCTTTTACTAGTATTTTTGCGAGGGGGACTTTTTCTCTTGAATCGCCTTTACGTTAAGGGTCATGCTTGGGCTATTCTCCCCCGGGGCCCAGACGGGGTTCCAAAAAGAATAAAAACTTCCCGCAAACTTGTTACAAAAGCGAAAAGATACCTGCTTCTTATATCTCATTGACAATCTGGTATTTTGACAGAAATACTTTAAAAATGCACCCAAAAAGTTAAGGAAATTTAATTCTATTGTGACTTCTATAGTGAACAAGGTTCAACGTTTTTCTGCGCTCGATTTCAAGAATTCAACGCTTGTAAAAAAATAAATAAATAAATTCTATTCTTCAAAAACAAAAAACAATTTTCAGTGAGGGTGTTTAAAAATTTAAAGCCGACCAACCCAACCGTGTAGGCCCCGCCCCCACGATAAAAAACAATGCCCAAACTAACCCGGGCATATTAAAATGGAAAACCGATCAACCAAGCGCAGGACACGATTCCAGCCACGGACAGCACCAAATCAACGGGCTGATACGGGAAGACCTTTGAATTTTTTAGAGCCTCGTTTCTCGAAAGACCAGAGCTAAAAAGGGATAGACAGTACCACGCGTGGAAACGAGGGGCTTCAACCGGTTAGGTCGCCGCCTGAAAAAATTGTAGATATTGAGATGAGTTTTATGTTGTGTTTGATGATTATTTTGTTTTCTAACTTTATTAAATATACGGTAGTGTAAAGCACGTTTTGGGCGTCATCTAGCCCCAAAACACATTAGTTAAATTGTTACCACGGTCAAAACAGAACTCCATTTGAAAAAAATTTTTATTTAGTACCCAAAAAATATTAAAAAAAATAAAAAAATAGCGAAAATTGAATAAATGTTGTTTTATTTTATAGTTAAGTTTATGGTTTTAAGGGGCGCGTCAAATTGGGAAATAATACGCCACCTAACCAGGTGGTGTGTTGAAAAAAGTTTTGCTTTTCAGAACCAGCCACGGGTAGGGGGAGCATAGGGAGGGTTCTCTCGTCGCGGTCGTATCGTTTTTGTATCGTTCTTGGGTCATTGTCCGTCGCCGGGGGGCCCCTTAAAAGGAAGGGGGCAAGGTCCCCGGCGACGATTGCCAGAGCCCCCCTTTTTGGGGGGACAGTATTATTTTTTTGGTTTATTTGGATAAGGACGCGTCAACCGTTAGGTCCTAATGCCCCACTCTAGCCTAAGGGGGGTGGGGAGGAGGGGCCCAGCTGGTCAGAACCACCACGGGTAAGGGGAGGAAGGGGGGTTTTCAGACGTCGCGGTCTTTCATCGCTTTGTCACGTTCTTGGTCATTGTCATCGTCCCCGGGGGGGGTCTTTAAAGGGAAGGGGGAAAAGGCCCCCCGGGCGACGATTGCCAGAACTCCCCTTTAGTTTGGGGGAGTAAATACCCCGCCTTACTAGCTGATTTTGTGGGTGGACGTTTTCTTTGAAGCCTTTTACGTTTAAAGCAGAGCCGCTCTGGGCCAATTCTACCCCGGGCCCAGACGGAGATGGTTTTGGGGCGAGGGTTTTGAGAAAAGCAAATTTTTTAATCCATAAGAATAGCATTGTGGGGGGGGCCCCGGGGTAAGAAAAAAATTTTTTTAACCCCCATAAGAATAGTTTGTTGGTGGAGGCGCCGGGTCCTCACTTCTTGATTTTTTTTATTTCTTCGCTAAACATCGAGTTAATATTACAGGGGGGGAATATTGTTGTAAAAAATTTTTTTAAAGTGTATAAAGGACTGTGCATTTTTTAAAATTGTGTTTAAAATATTGGGTTTTTTTATAAGAAAACAAATGGACCTGTACAAAAAAAAAAGAAAATATTTTTTTTGCCTTTTTTTTTCGACACTCATTATATATCCGGCAGACCACATCAGTGCATTGTATTGTATTCAGCGCTGTTAATAACTAAAAGGGGCAATGGTAGCGCGCAATATAGGAAAAAAACCAATGGGATAAAATAGGTAGCCTGGGGGCGCTCGCCTAACGCTTTTTTCCAGTCGCGCGAGGATGACTTTTTGGTTGATTGCGTCCCCTAAAAGAAAGATTTATTAAAAGAAATATTTTTATAAGATTGTCCCTTTAATCAAAAACCACCCAACATCAGTGATTTCAAACGTACCTAAAAATTAAATCTAAAGCAGAGTACCCGTTTGTCCGGCGCGGGCCAAGATACAAAAATTTTGAATTAAAATCAAACAAAATATATAATATGATATACAGGGAATATTTCTGTAAGTGTACTCAATAACGTGGCAAAATCAAAGTGAAGAGATTTCAAAGGTACTCTCCAAACCCCTCAAGATCGGATGGTTTGCCCAAAAGAGCAAACAAAAAAAAACAAAAAAACACCTGAGTATTTTTCTCGGGTCAGTGAAATTTGAAGTTTTTTCTTCGTTTTTTAATAATTTGTAACTGGGAAAATTAACAAGGTTTTTTTTTCCCTTCCCATATATTTAATATATTATTTTAATATATATATATATATATATATAATTTATTTTTGGGATTTTTGTGGGTTTTCGCGGCCCGTAAAGATGAAACAAGGATCTTGGGTAAAACCACGTCGAAAATAAGAAAACCCGGGGGCGAACCTGGGCCCACCGACGTTTATCTGCACTAGTCAGACATTTTAAAGGGTTTGACTGGGGGACTTACGGAGGTTGGAGTCACAGGGGTTTGGGCAAGCACGCGGGCCCCCGCCTTATAAGCCTCGGTGAAGGATCTCCTCAAACCAAACCCGGGTTCTGAATGGCTTCCCCCCACCGTCCTTCACAGCTTTTTTCAGGGGTTAACACTCTAGTCCCCTGGTCCAAAAAACCCTTTACTGACACATCTCACTAAAGGGGGAAAATTTGGGACAGTTCCCTGAAGCTCTATCAATCAATGGTTTTTTGCCGGGCATAACCAGAGCGTTTAAACGTGAATGAAGAAATTGAGGATGATATGAGGACAAAGGGGAAACCAAACAAACGGAGTTAATGTAGAACCCCGGGAGAAATAGGGGCTTCACAGAGTGGTATATTTTCGCCTGAATTTGTTTGTGAATAAATTGATCGAGTTTGTTGTTTGTTGGTAAGATAAAATTTTTTTTTAAATAAAACAGAAAAATTTTTGGATTGTGGTTATTTTTAAAGACGGTTTCCTCAACATTTGGTCTAATGCGCCACTCAGCCCAGGGGTTGAGGAGGAGAGTCCCGTGCGGTCAAAACCACCTAGGGGGTGGGGGAGGGAGTCCCGTGCTGGTCAGAACCACCTAGGGGGGGTGAGGGGGAGAGTCCCGGGGTGGTCAAACCCAACCCAGGGGGTGTGAGGAGGGGAAATCCCGTGCGGGCAAACCAACCTAGGGGGGGGTTTAGGAGGAGAGTCCCGGCTGGCAGAAACCCAACCTGGGGGTGTGGGGAGGAGAGTCCCGTGCGGTCAGACCCGGGGCCCAGGGGGTTGGGGGGGGAGAGTCCCGTGCTGTCAGAAAAACCCGCCTAGGGGAGGGGGTTTTTCCCCGTCACGGCGTCCATCTTTGTCATTTTTTGTGTGTCAGGTCTTCGTCGTCAGGGGGTCGCAAAAGGAAAAGGGGGAAAAATCCTGACGACGACTACCCGAGCTACCTTAGGTTTTTAAGGGCGTGCCATTAAAACACACCAATTTAAAAAAAATAATTTATATCGAGGAAGTTTTAAGAGCAAAAATGGGGAAAATGTACCTTCTGGATTTTAAAACAAATTAAATTTTGTAAAAAAAAAAGCTTTTTCCCTAAAAAAAACAAGATGCATTTAAAAAACTCTTTTCGAAAAGACTTTTAGAATAATCCCCAAAATAATGCTTAAATTTTTTAAACATGTGGTATATGTTGCTATCTAAATACAGCTTTTTAAAAAACACGGCATGATCAGGATCTAGGGCGCGTTTTTAACCCGGTTGGGGGCATATTGCACATATTTGCTAGTGTAAGTCAAAACATAGAGTCCCTTCTTGTGTTCAAATGTTTTTAAAGATTTTTAAAAAAAAAGGTTAATTTTGGAAAAAAGGCCGTCATTCCGTTGGAAAAGCTCTCCTAGCCCAGGGAAAGGGGGGGAGGGTTGGTAGAGGCGCCGGTTTTTAGTAAGCAAAGTTTAAACTCCTAAAAATAGATTTTTGGTGGAGGCGCCGGGGTTTGAGTAAGAAAAGTTTTTTTCCCCAAAGAAAAGCATTGTTGGTGGAGGCGCCGGGTCCTCACTTTTTGATTTTTTATTTTTTTGCTTTTACATGAGTTAATATTTCAGAGGGGGAATTTGTTTTGAAAATTTTTAAGTGTAGTAAAAATTATGTTTTTTTATCAATTGTGTTTCAAAATGTAGGTTTTTGGGACAAAGAACAAATCGGATCTCCCTTTAAAAAAAAAAAGTAAATACTTTTTTTTTCCTTTTCTTCGAACATTCATTTTACCTGGCATACCACATTTAGTCATTGTATTGTATTTAGCCTGTTTAAAAACTCAAAAGGGCAGTGGAAGACGCAAGCATTAAGGAAAAAACCAATCGGCTAAAATATGCATGACTAGGTCGCTTCGCCAACGCTTTTTCCCGTGCGCTGATGGGTGAGCTTTTTTTGGTTGATTGACGTTGCCCAAAAGTACGATTTTTTAAAAGAAAAATTATAAGATTGCCTTAGATAAAACCCCAACATCCAACTTCAGGATTTCAAACGAAACCCATAATTTTTAAAAAAAAGGCAGAGTAGCCGTTTGTCAGTCCGGGCCAAGTATCACGAAAATATTGAATTAAAATCGAAAAAAAAATAAAAAAAGTACGATATTCACGGAATATTTCTGTAAGTGTACCCAATAACGTGCAAAATCAAAGTGAAGAGATTTCAAAGGTACTCTCCAATTTTCATCAAGATCGGATGTCGTTTGCCCAGTAAAGAGCAAACAAACAGACAATAACACCGAGCTATTTTTCTCGGGGTCAGTGAAATTAAGTCTTTGCTTCGTTTATTAATAATTTGTAACTAGGAAATCGACAAGGTCGTTTTTTCCCTTTCCCCATATAATATATATATATATATGGATTGTGTGGGTTTTTCCCCGGCCTGTCATAAGATAAAAACAAGGATCTGGTCAGACATTTTCAAGGTTGACTGTGACTCTACGGAGGTTGGAGTCACAGTGGTTGGCAAGCACGCAGCGCCCGCCTTATATAGCCTCGGATGAAGGTGGGGGGGCGGCGAGGTCATATCGTAAAAAAGGTGCGGGGCGGCGATGTCATATCGAAAAAAATATATACGGATGGTGGCAATTGAGAAAAAAAAATAGCACAGCTTACTGTAGTAAAACCTTTTTAGTCCGGCTTCTTGTCATAGGGCATGATTGGTTGTCTTTGAAAAGTTATTTCGTGCTTTGAATTATGGAATCTGAAATTTGAAACCAAACCTCTGAGGGTTTTGGCTGAATAGGTCTACGGACTACATTTCGAGGCATGAGTGCAGGTTTCCAAGCAAGAGGGGGGCTCTGGCTATCATCTCTTTTGTTCATGTTATTCGGCCGTTTCTCAATTTTTCCACAGATTCACGGATAATACGTGGTTGAGCTGTTGTACAGGACAAATAGTTTTGTTTTGTCAAAATCTATCACATGCGAGTAAGCTTTAGCATGTTGAGCCAGGGCTGGTTCTTGTCACATGTTTTCACAGCATAAGAGTGTTCATTTAACCTCACTGCTATGCGTCTGCCTTTTTTGGCCTATGTACGTTGATCGCAGTCACCACGGGGAACCTCAAAAAACCCTTTTTTTCCCAGATGAACAGATTTCTTTTGCACTTCTCAAAAAGGAGCTGATTTTTCTGTCAGGGGAGAAAATGGTTTCGATGTTCTTACGATTGAGGATTCTACCTATGACGTCTGTGGTACCCTACACACGGAAAAAAAGCTTTTGACCGTGGTTTCTCCTTGTCCTCAGTATCATCATCAGATTTCTTCAGTTCACGTTTAAACGCTCGGGTTTAAGTCTCGGTCCAAGTAACCATTGAGTGATAGAGCTTCACGGAGCTGTCAAATTCCTCTCTTGAGTGAGTTTTGTCAGTAAGGTTCCTGGACCGGGGTAAACCAGAGTGTTAAACCACTGAAAATAACTTTTGAAGGACGGTGGTGAGAAGCAGCATTCAGATACCGATTGGTGTGGGTGGGTTTTCTATAGACTGTGTGTCCCAAACTTGCCATCAACTTCTTTTTTTATCAAGACATCGAGAAAAGCAAGTGAGTCGTTGGATTCTACTTCCATGGTGAACTGAATATTCGAATGGATACCATTTAGATAGTCAAGAAAATCATTCAATTTGGGTCCACACCAGGGGGCCCAAAAATGGCATAGAGTCGTTCCACATATCGTACCCAAGAAGAGGGTTTTTGTAAGGAGCTGCAGCTAGGGCCTTATTCTCAAAATCTATCATGAATAAGTTGGCAATAGCTTTGGGGACAGCGGCGAGCCATTGGAGCTCCCGCCACTTGCTTATAAAAATTGTTTTCATAAATATAGAAGGACATGCAATGCCTTGCTAACTTCATGATGGGCCTTCGGTATGCCATAGCTTTCTTCAATAGTAAAAAGGGCCTCCTTCAACGGTATGTTTTGGTAAATAGGGAAACCACATCAAAACTACCAATATGTCCCCAGGGCGAACCTTCCATTTTTTGATCAGCTGGATCAGGTGAGAGGAGTTTTTCACATAGGACGCAGCATCCTCCGGGGTAAGGTTGTAACCTCTTAGCGGACATATCTGGCCAGAAACTTGTGTGGGTGACCCTACTGCGCTCACTATGGGTCGCAAGGGGGCTCCGGGTTTGTGGATTTTGGGCAACCCATACAGTTTGGAATACGAGAGGACTTCTCCCTAGGGAAAGAGAAATTCTGTGCTTCAGGGTCAATATTAGAGGAAAGTATAGGCTCCTAGTTGTCTTTCTAGGTAAGTAGTCGGATCTCTGGGGGTTTGCCTTATATGCCTTATCTTCAAGTAGGGCTAACATCTTGCCTTATAATCAGAAGGGTGTTGAGTATGGGCGGTGGCATTCCCCTTATCTGCTGGCAGAACTATGAGCTAGTATTTTTCTTCAACTCCTTAAGGGCACGTAGCTCAGAGGCTGGGATATTCCTAGTGGGGAGGCTTGGCCTTACGGAGGGACCTTTGCAACATCTTGCCGCACCTGCTCTGCTTCCTCATCTGGAAAAAACCCATAACAGCAGATTCTACTCCACATATGATGTCTTCCACCGGCAAATGACTGGGGGCCACCGCAAAATTGAAACCCTTTAGCTAACACTGCAGTGGTAACTTCATCAATCGGGCAATCAGATAAAAATTTTGAACACCCTGTGAAGGATCTAATTCTTCCCCATTGTTAAAAATATATATATATATTTATGTTTAAACTTGGCTTTATAGTAGGCGACTATGACGCTGTTATGAAAATACTTTAGACAGAAATTAAAAAGTGACTACAACCGGGGTTTGAACCGGGACCTTAGCTTACGGGCTATGCTCTTACCAACTGAGCTATGCGGCCCCAATTTAAAACTGTCTAATTTTTTTTTTGTTTTGTACCCTGTTAAAACGTGTGTAGAGCAGATTGCACTGCCTATTAGACTACACATGAAAATAACTTGGAGAAATACAAACCATCTCTGTAACCCTAGAGTTGGAAAATTGAGTTTAAACTTGGCTTTATATAGGGGACTATGACGCTGTTATGTTAGTACTTTAGACAGAAATTAAAAAAATGACTACACCGGGGTTTGAACCCGGGACCTTAGCTTACCGGGCTATGCTCTTACCAACTGAGCTATGCGGCCACCAATTTAAAACTGTAATTTTTGGTTGTTTTGTACATTGTTAATAAAAGGTGTAGAAACAGATTGCACTGCCTATTAGACTTCACATGAAAATAACTTGGAGAAATACAAACATCTCTGTAAACCCCAGAGTTGGGAAAATATGATGTTTAAACTTGGCTCATAGTAGGCGACTATGACGCTTTTATGTTAGTACTTTAGACAGAAATTAAATATATATTTATTATATATATCATATATTTTACATATATATTTTTCAGGTACATGGTAAAAAAAATCTATTAAAGATAACAGTCTGCAAATTGGCACATCATAGATGAATAGAATTACAAAAAACGAAGGATTTACTTTTTTATTTTTGTTCTTTTTCTGTATTATTGTCAGGGATATGTTTCGCAACAATGGAATTTCTATTTTTGCAATAAAAAAATATATAACAAAATTTTAAGACCAAAAACCAAAAAAACTAATTCCATCATCCTTTGCTAAATATTTTTGGAATAATCATACAAATTTTGTCGTTAAATTTTTTAAAACTGTCAACTTATGGGTTTAACCTTAAGAATTGTTCATGCTTTTCTCAATTTAAGTATACGGTAACCAAAAAAAAATTTTTTTTTTTTTTTTACAAATCAACTCTTGTTTAAAATGTATGCCAAGATTATAAGAAACAATTAATAATAACAGGCTGGGTAATGATGCAATCAATGCAATGCACTATTGGAAGCATCTCCCTTAAATTGTAACAAAAGGGAATCTTTTGAACGTTGTCTTGTCAGAAATTTCAGTATAGGTGTCAAAACAGAGAAAGGGGTGATTGATTTTTGTTACTAAACGACTTCTAGAATGCATTTATTTATATTTGAGTCAATGAGTGGTGATAGATGAGGGTGCAGGACCCAGGCCTTACGCGGGGACACGAACCCCCGGTTTCCCCGTAGTGTCAAACGCATCAGGACGTTTTACTGTAGCCCAATATATCGAACCCCGTGAGAAACTAGGGCGCTTCAACAGAGTGGGTCATATTGCGCCGCATGTGATAATGTTAGTAAATAAATTGAACGATTTTTTTTTTATTAAGGGCGCGTCAACTGTTAGGTTATAATGCACCACTCTAACATAGGGGGGGTGGGGGAGGGGCTTATGCTGGTCAGAACCAGCCACGGGTAAGGGGAGGTATCACGTCGAGGTCGTCAATGTCTTCGTCATCGTTCGTGGTGTCATTTTCTTCATCGCCGTCGAGGAGTCGTCAAGGGAAGGGGGCAAGGTCCCCGACGACGATTGCCAGAGCTCGCCTCTAGATTTGGGGATTAAAAAAACACTACCCTACTTACGAGCTGATGTTTGCGAGGTGGACTTTTTCTCAAGAATCGGCTTTAACGATTTGCAAAGCCTTGCTCTAAGCCAAATCTACCCCCGGCCTAGACGGGTGGTAGGCTAAATTTCGAGTAGAGTCGAGTCGAGTATTTGCTCCTCGAAATCGAGTATCAGACAGTTTGCGATGTTGTTTTAGGTCCCATGTCGCGGGCGAGGGGGTAAACGAAAAACTGTTACCTCTTTTTGCGCAACATAACCAACCATGATTAGCAATAATAAATAGTAACCTGTGTCTTTTGATAAAAATTTGTATTCTTTTTGTCACTTTTTTACGGCTGTGTAACAGTTAGCAAGTCAAATCGGCAGCCATTTTGATTGTGTACTTTCAACTTACGAATGAATGCGGTGGTATAACCTAGGTAACCTAGGGCCTACCACGGTTCATGGTCGTGGTCAAGGCCCTGGTCATAACAAGTTAAAGGCCGCCTAGACTCAAACCGGAAGAAGACGATCGTAGCCGTGCTGTTCTATTTGAGCTAGACCTCCTCCCCATCCAGCTCCATGATTCAACGATACTAGAATCTACTCCTCACTATACACTGTACTGTTGAGTCCTCGTCTTCTCCGTCTCGTGGACATCGCCGGCTATCACAGCGACCTGTCCGCGTAGTGAACCTGCAACGACTGACCCGGGTTGTTCCTACCCTCGCCTGGTTCTTATCAGTAGATTACGTAACCGGATGTACAGTCCGTGGCACATTATTCAACTTAATCAAAAACCAAAATCAATTGTGACGACAACGTGAGAACCTAGGGCGCTTCAACTGGTTAGGTCATAATGGGCCGCCTGTGATATGAAAAGTTAATGAAATGAGTTAATGGTGTGTTTTACGAGTATATTGTGGCTGTGACTAGTTTCAGTTTAAATGGTGCATTTTTGGTAATATCATTTAAATGATTGAATGTTGTTCATTGAGTTTTTATACATGAATTTAGTGTTAAAAGATAGCTAGGAAGCATTGAAACCTCAGGTACCAGTTATTTTGTGAGTACTCACAGTATTATACGCATTTTAAGTTTTAAATATTGCATTTTCACGGAGATTTATGTGACATTTCGTATCTAACGAAAACAAATGATATGTTTATTTCAATTACTATAACCAACAACATGACAGCTACAAACACGAGGCATTTTTGAACTATGCTTAGAAAATGTCAATAAGTAACATTGAATTGAGTTTACGAATATGACATTTCACAAAAGGGTATATACAAGCAAACTATGACATCCCAA
>JAMZAV010005141.1:0-41125 GCA_024449915.1 Sweltsa coloradensis
CTTAAAACCCCCCACTAACCCCCCCAAAAAAATTTTTACCCTCCTGGACCGCCTAAAAGAAAATACTCTACACCTCACACTTAAACTGCCAGGTGATTGAGTCCCCCCCATTTGGGTTTCCCCTCCTTTTCCGACACAACCCTTTTTTCCCCTTGCCTGGTTGCCGTAACCCCCCAACCCCCCCGGGGGGGGGACGGAATTGGGGAAAAAATCCTCCCTTTTTTTTTTCCCTTTTTCCCCCCCCCCTCCTCCCTTTCCCCCCCCCCCCCTTCCCCCCCTTCCCCGGCCGGGGGGTAGGTTTTTTTCCGGGTTTTGGGTCCTCCAATTTTTTACACTCCCTAGCTAAAAATTTTTTTCCATTCCCCAAAATCCCGTCCAAGACTCCACTACGTCACCCACACTAGATTTTTCCCCTTTTAACCCCAGATGGGTTTTTACATACTCAGGAAAAAATCTTGCTTTACCCCCCTGGTTCCCCTCCACACCATACCCCTTCCACACCGGGAACCCGGTTAAATTTTTTTTGGTGTAAGCTCCAGCTTTTTTTCCCTTTTAAAATCTCATCTCGCAAAAACCTCTTTTTTCCTCTCTGCCTGGTTCGCCCCCCAACCCCCCCAAAACCGGCACGGGACTAAATAATATTAATCCTTCATTTTTTTCCTACCCTCTTCCAAAACCCTTTCTTAAAATCTTGCTGGTAAACCCGGGGCCCCCCTAACTTCTCTCCCTGGGACGGGCATTTTACTCCCTTTGGGTCCTCCCTTTTTGGTTCCTCATCATTCTCTCCCCAACCCCTTTCTTCCTCTCTGCCGGACTCCCCCAAAACCCCACCCTCCGTCCCGGCCCGGGGGGGCGGGGGGGAGGGCCCCGCCCCGGACCCTTCACAGTCTACAAAATTTTTCCCCCCTTACTGGCCCCCCCCCCCATTTGAATGGGCCGGGTGGTTTAAGAGGGGGAGGTCCTTCCCCATGTTTTTTTCCCCGCTCAAATTTCCACCCCCCTTTGGGGTTCCCCCCCCTTTTTTTCCCCCCCCTTTAAACTTTCCTCCCCGTTTTTTTTCCCCCCCCCCCCCCCCCTCCCCCCCCCAAAAACCCACCGACAAAGGGGGGTTTTACTGATTTATTTCCCCCAGCCCCCCCCTTGTGTTCCTTACAACTCATCATCAGTCTCGACAACAACCTGCTTTGCTTCACTCTCTGCCTGGTACTCGCCGTCCACAGCCACTACCACTATCTCGTACACCTGGCACGTGACTAGGTTAATTTAAACTGCAGGTGATTGAGAGTCCGCTCGCAGCTCATTGTGGTTGCCTTACACTCATCATCAGTCCTCGACAACAACCTGCTTTTCTTCACTCTTCTGCCTGGTACTCGCCGTCCACAGCACTACCACTTATCTCGTACACCTGGCCGGGACTAGGTTAATTACTGCCCAGGTGATTGAGAGTCCGCACTCATTTGTTCCTAACACTCATATCAGTCTCGACAACAACCTGCTTTGCTTCACTCTCTGCCTGGTACTCGCCGTCCACAGCCACTACCACTATCTCGTACCCTGGCACGGGACTATGTGTGTTAATTAACTGAGAGGTGATTGAGAGTCTCCAGCCTCATTGGTTCTTACACTCATCCAGTCTCGACAACACCTGCTTTTCTTCACTCTCTGCCTGGTACGCGCCGTCCACAGCCTGCACTACCACTATCTCGTATACCGGGGGGGGGGGGGGGGGGATACCTGCACGGGACTAGGTTAATTACTGCAGGTGATTGAGAGTCCTCCAGCTCATTGTGGTCCTTACACTCATCATCAGTCTCGACAACACCTTCTTTGCTTCACTCTCTGCTGGTACTCGCCGTCCACATCCACTAACCACTATCTCGTACACTCTGCACGGGACTAGGGGGGGGGGGTTAATTACTGCCAGGTGATTGAGAGTCCTCCACTCATTGTGCTTCCTTACACTCATCACTTGCGATCTCGACAACAACCTGCTTTGCTTCACTCTCTGTCCTGGTACTCGCCGTCACAGCCACTACCACTATCGCGTACACCTGGCCGGGACTAGGTTAATTACTGGCCAGTGATTGAGAGTCCTCCAGCTCAGGGTGTTTCCTTACCTCATCATCAGTCTCCGACAACAACCTTGCTTTGGCTTCACTCTCTGCCTGGTACTACTCCGTCCACAGCAACTACCACTATCTCGTACACCTGGCATGGGACAGTTAATTACTGCCAGTGATGAGAGTCCCTCCCAGCTCCTTGTGTTCCTTACACTCACATCAGTCCTGCGACAACAAACCTGCTTTTGCTTCACTCCTCTGCCTGGTAACTCAAAAAGCCGTCCACTAGCCACACACCACTATCTACGTACCCTGGCACGGACTAGGTTAATTACTGCCAGGTGATTGAGAGTCCCTCCATCTTATTGTGTTCCTACACTATCATCAGTCCTCGACAACACCTGCTTTGCTTTGCACTCTCTGCCTGGTACTCGCCGGGGGGGGGGGGGGGGGCCACAGCCACTACCCCACAAATCCCGTACACCTGGCACGGGACTATTTAATTCATGCCAGGTGAATTGAGAAGTCCTCCAGCTCATTGTGTTCCTTACACTCATCATCAGTCTCGACAACAACCTGCTTTGCTTCACTCTCTGCCTGGTACTCGCCGTCCACAGCCACTACCACTATCTCGTACACCTGGCACGGGACTAGGTTAATCACTGCCAGGTGGATTGAGGAGTCCTCCAGCTCATTGTGTTCCTTACACTCATCATCATCTCGACAACAACCTGCTTTGGAGGGAGCACCTCTGCTTTACTCGCCGTCCACAGCACAACCACTATCTCGTACACCTGCATCGGGGGACTAGGTTAATTACTGCCAGGTTGATTGAGAGTCCGTCCAGCATTGTGTTCCTTACACTCATCACAGTCCTCGAACCACAACCTGCTGTTCTTCACTCTCTGCCTGGTGTTGCTGCCCGTCCACAGCCACTAAACGACTTATCTCGTACACCTGGCACGGGACTACGTTTATTACTGCCAGTGATTGAGAGTCCTCCAGCTCATTGTGTTCCTTACACTCACCATCAGTCTCGACAACAACCTGCTTTGCTTCACTCTCTGCCTGGTACTCGCCGTCCACAGCCACTACCAAAGAGGCCATGAACGCGCTGTCCATACCTGTCCCCTCGTACACCTTGGCACGGGACTAGGTTAATTACTGCCAGGTGATTGAGAGTCCTCCACTCATTGTGTTCCTTACCCCTCATCATCGTCTCGACAACAACCTCCTTTGCTTTAAAAAAAAAAAAAAAAAAAAAAACAAAAAAAAAAAAAAAAAAAAAAAAAAAAAAAAAAAAAAAAAAAAAAAAAAAAAAAATAAAAAAAAAAAAAAAAAAAAAAAACACTCTCCTGCCTGGTACTACTCGCCGTCCATAAAGAGGCCACTACACTATCTCCGTACCCTTGGCACGGGACTAGGTTAATTACTGCCAGTGATTGAGAGTCCTCCAGCTCATTGTGTCCTTTACACTCATCATCGTCTCGCCAACAACCTGCTTTGCGTTCACTCTCGCTGGTACCGCCGTTACCACACCCTACCACTATCTGTACACCTGGTCACGGACTAAGGTTAATTACTGCCAGTTGTTGAGAGTCCTCAGCTCATTGTGTTCCTTACACTCATCTCAGTCTCCGCCAACACCTGCTTTTCTCTTCACTCTCTGCCTGGTATCGCCGTCCACCAGCCACTACCACTATCTCGTACCCTGGCACGGGACTAGTTAATTTACTGGGAAAAAGGTGATTGAGAGAGAGTCCTCCAGCTCATTGTGTTCCTTACACTCATCATCAGTCTCGACAACAACCTGCTTTGCTTCACTCTCTGCCTGGTACTCGCCGTCCACAGCCACTACCATTTAAAAAAAAAAAAAAAAAAAATCTCGTACACCTGGCACGGGCTAGGTTAATTACTGTCAGGTGATTGAGAGTCTCAGCTCATTTGTGTTCCTTTACACTCATCATCAGTCTCGACAACACCTGCTTTCCTTCACTCTCTGCCTGGTACTCGCCGTCCACAGCCACTACACTTCTCGTACCCTGGCCGGGACTAGGTTAATTTACTACCATGATTGAGAGTCCTCGCAGCGCATTGTGTTCCTTACACTCATCCATCATTCCCTCGACAACAACCTGCTTTGCCTTCACCCCCCCCCCCAAAAAAAAACCCCCCCTCTACTGCCTGTACTCGCGTCACAGTCCACTACCTATCTCGTACACCTGGCACGGGACGAGGTTAATTACTACCATTGATTGAAGTCCTCCAGCTCAAATTGTGTTCCTTACACTCATCATCAGTCTCGACCACAAAACCTGCTTTGCTTCACTCTCTTGCACACGTTACTCGCCGTCCCAGCCACTACCACTATCTCGTACAACCTGGCCGGGACTAGGTTTATTACTGCCGGTGATTTAGAGTCCTCCAGCTCATTGTGTTCCTTATCACTCATCCATCCAGTCTCGACAACCAAAACCTGCTTTGCCTTACTCCTGCCTGGTACTCGCCGCCACAGCCTGCACTACCACTCATCTCGTATACCTGGCACGGGACTAGGTTAATTACTGCCGAGTTGATTAGAGAGGTCCCTCCAGCTCATTGTGTTCCTTACACTCCTCATCAGCCTCGACAACAACCTGCTTTGCTCACGTCTCTGCCTGTACTCGCCGCCAACAGCCACACCACTATCTCGTACACCTGGCCGGACTAAGTGTAATTACTGCCAAGGTGATTGGAGGAAAAGAAAAAAAAAAAGGGGGTCCTCCAAGCTCATTGGTTCGCCACACATCATCATCAGTCCCTCGACAACAACCTGCTTTGCTTCACTCTCTGCCTGGTACTCGCCGTCCAACAGCCTTCCAAATATCTCGTACACCTGGGCACGGACTAGGTTAATTATGCCAGTGATTGAGGTCCTCCAGCCTCATTGTGTTCCTTCACTCATCATCAGTCTCGACACAACCTGCTTTGCTTCACTTCGCTGCCTGGTACTCGCCGTCCACAGCCACTACCACTATCTCGTACGTCTGTGGTAGTACACTACAAACCTTGCGCATATCTTCGGTAGAAGAGAAACTTCCACGAGGAACAAAGGTCGCTCATGTGGGTCGAATGGTCAACACAAAGCTCTGATTGCAGTTACATGTCTGCACATAGTTCTGTTGGTAGTACAAATACAAACCTTGCGCATATTCTACGGGTAGAAGAGGAGACTTCCACGAGGAACAAAGGTCGCTCATGTGGTCGTGTGAATTTCCTTACCTTACCACAGGAGAGACTTGTTTCCATTCCTTTCTATCCCACCCCACAACCGACCATAACTTTTTTTTTTAACAACAACCACACAATTCATTTCTTTTTCTTTTTCATTTTACCAAAAACAAATCTTGACAGGTCTCTAATGACGATGTAGAACGTATTTTGTAATAGGCTGCGCGTGACCTCTGTGACACCGCACTCGTAAAGTCAACCCCACTCCCACATGACAAGGGTGTGGTGTGGTGTGAGTGTGACTGGCATCTGTTCAGCATCTATTGAGCGGTGTCAGTTGGTGTCGACTGTCCAAATCGAAGTGCTTTCTATATAATAAACAATCATGCTGTCGCGGGGAACTACCACTGTAGCACTCACTACGCACTTGCTAATGCTGCATGGCAGGGTCTCACGAAACACAAGGCCGAGCCTCTATCGAGCAGTGTCAACTAATTGGTGTCGACTGTCCAAATCGAAGTGCTTTCTTTTTCATAAACAATCATGCTGTCGAGGGGAACTAATCACTGTAGTACTGATATATGGGAACTAGTAACTACGCACTTGCAGACAAAAAGGGTCTCACACGAAACCACAAGGCCGAGTTCAGTTTCCAGATTTCCCGATAGACGTTGATGATGAATTTTAGTAATAGCTATGAAGGATAATTCAAAAAAAAAACAGGCCTTTTTGTGAATTTGTGCGGATTCGAACCCACTCCTCATAGTCATGCGTTTCGGACCAGCGCCCTAATTGTTCTTCAGACCATAGTACTTACTCACACTCGTCACGTACATCTCTGATGTTTAGTGGGGGACTTTATGTTTCATGATCGCTGCGCCAATCGACTCATCGAGGCGATCACAGTCCGATCAAAAATGGACTTTCGCATCGTCTTTGACTTTTTACAGAATAAACTGAAATGCATGGGATTTTACTAAACGTTCTCTCTCTCTCTCTCTCTCTCTCTCTCTCTCTCTCTCTCTCTCTCTCTCTCTCTCTCCTTTATAAAATAAGATTGTAGAGAAAGCAATAGACGTCAAATACTGACTTTTTAGAAGGCGTAATGTTTTGTATTGCCGAGTGTGTCAATTATAGTATGTTTACAGCTCGTCCTAACCTAAGCGTAAGAAATAAACTTGTAACGATTTGCCCGAAATCCTATTCTTATACGACAACGCCTTATTATAACAAGCCGACAAAATAATTCGTCAGCATTTTATAACGTAATTGAACACATCGAAATAACCCACACTATAATATTTATGATTTCTCATTTCTCTACAATATTTTTAATTTTTTGCTGTGAAATCATAAAACTTTTGCATGTATTCAGTCAGAGGGTCTGGGGTCTGCTATTCTTCGTCCGCGACCTTTCCCTCCCGAAATTTTCCTTCCACCTTCCTTCTCCACACAGCGTCCGTGCTTCAGACCAGTTTTTTGTAATTCGCGTGTTTTGTCTAATTTACGCTCAAGAAATGGAAAAATGTTGAAAACTTCTTCTCGTTAATAAAAGTTGTCGTTCATTCATCAGTCATCATTTATCATAAAAAAATTGAAGATGTTTATGTTTTATGTTGCTTCACGTCTCTAGTCATAGTAACGCACCAAGGCTATTCGAGACGATGAGTGGTGACAGATGACAATGAAGGACGATAAAAACCATGCCTAATGCGGGATTCGAACCCACCACGTCCTCGTTGAACGAGTGAGCGTAGCGAACGGTGTGATCTCCATTCGACTTAAACGGCCCTAATTGTTTTTCTGCGTGCGTGCGTGTGTGTGTGTACGTTGAAAATCAGCCGAATCGCTGAACAGATTGCGCTGAAATTTTAAACAGACATCCGGTACGAGTTTATTGAGAACTGCTAACAAAATGAGCAAGATTCATTGCGATTTAAACCTACAAGAAATGATAAACTGAAAAATAGACTTCCAATGTAAAAGAAATTATTTTAACGACAATGTTTTAGATTTTGAAAAGATATTTTTTGTTTGTTTTTCGCCTGGCCGTGAAATGCCGTGCCCATGCAAGGTCAGTCGAATGTTGGACGTCAAGGTACCCCCAAATTCCGCTCGTAGATTGAGTAAACCTTGCAATATTTTCATGTATTTCGTACTGGCTATGTTTACCATAGTAGGCCCTATTGCCACAGATGATGGACTACACTGCGTTATATGCATTTCAAAACATGTTTAATTATTTTTTAAATACAATCTAGAAATTACAAAATCTTTCCCGACCAGGGGATTGAACCCACGTCTCCCACATTTCGGCTACAAGGGCGCTTTAGCCAACTAGACTAGGGAAACGCCAAAGTCGTAGTTAGACGAGTGAGCGAGTCATGTGGTGAGTACCCGGGAACATTTGCTTTTAAGTTTGATAATTATATTTGCATAAATAATAGTTTTTAAGTTAAGTTGGTAAACGGGGACGGGCGCGTCAACTGTAAGGTCATAATGCGCCTCTCTAGCCTATGATAGGCTATAGTAGGCCTAAGGTAGGGGGAAGAATAGTAATGTAACCGGGTACTCAACACATGGCTCACTCACTCGTTTAACAACGACTTTGGCGTTTCCCTAGTTCGTCAGCATTTTATAACGTAATTGAACACATCGAAATAACCCACACTATAATATTTATGATTTCTCATTTCTCTACAATATTTTTAATTTTTTGCTGTGAAATCATAAAACTTTTTCATGTATTCAGTCAGAGGGTCTGGGGTCTGCCCTTAAAAGGTTATTCTTCGTCCGCGACCTTTCCCTCCCGAAATTTTCCTTCCACCTTCCTTCTCCACACACTACACAGCGTCCGTGCTTCCGGGCGTTTCCCTAGTTCGTCAGCATTTTATAACGTAATTGAACACATCGAAATAACCCACACTATAATATTTATGATTTCTCATTTCTCTACAATATTTTTAATTTTTTGCTGTGAAATCATAAAACTTTTTCATGTATTCAGTCAGAGGGTCTGGGGTCTGCCCTTAAAAGGTTATTCTTCGTCCGCGACCTTTCCCTCCCGAAATTTTCCTTCCACCTTCCTTCTCCACACAGCGTCCGTGCTTCCGGGCGTTTCCCTAGTTCGTCAGCATTTTATAACGTAATTGAACACATCGAAATAACCCACACTATAATATTTATGATTTCTCATTTCTCTACAATATTTTTAATTTTTTGCTGTGAAATCATAAAACTTTTTCATGTATTCAGTCAGAGGGTCTGGGGTCTGTTGTTGTTGTGTGTGTGTGGTTATTCTTCGTCCGCGACCTTTCCCTCCCGAAATTTTCCTTCCACCTTCCTTCTCCACACAGCGTCCGTGCTTCAGACCAGTTTTTTGTAATTCGCGTGTTTTGTCTAATTTACGCTCAAGAAATGGAAAAATGTTGAAAACTTCTTCTCGTTAATAAAAGTTGTCGTTCATTCATCAGTCATCATTTATCATAAAAAAATTGAAGATGTTTATGTTTTATGTTGCTTCACGTCTCTAGTCATAGTAACGCACCAAGGCTATTCGAGACGATGAGTGGTGACAGATGACAATGAAGGACGATAAAAACCATGCCTAATGCGGGATTCGAACCCACCACGTCCTCGTAGTTGTAGTCGACGGCTTGTAGCTTTTTGTATAGAGCTGAGCAGCGGCGTAGGAATAGGGGGTGCAAGGGGTGCGGTCGCGCCCGGGCCCTGAGCATTGAGGGCCCCGAAGGGGGCCCTCAATGCCGCGAAGGGGCCCCGAAGAGCGCGAGGGTGTAATTTTTAAATATAAAATGTCTTTATTTTCATTGGAAATTAATTTCTCGATATGACAAAGATGGCACTTAATTATTGTTGTTTGAATGTTCCGCGTATTTTACACCCCTTTGCCCCTTCCCACACCGCAACCGCTCAGCTGAATCCAAACTACAGAGGAAGGAATACGTTCCGAACACATTTCTTGCGTGCGATGTTCGTCTCTCACTCTCGCTTGCACTCACTAGAATAGCTCGCTCTCCCCCTAGTAGGTGGCGCGTCCCGCTCGACTCCTGCAAGAGTTTGTCTCTCACTCTCGCTTGCACTCACTAGAATAGCTCTCTCTCCCCCTATAGGCCCGCGCCGTGGTCGACTACTGAAAGTCCAGCCAGCCACAACCTGTACGAACTGCCCACGTTTTCCCATGCATGTACTTCACATGCGTTCGGTTCGGGAGTGATAATTTTCCGCCTGTGTAGTGTTGGTGTTGTGAACCCAAGAAAGGTCAGTATGAGTGCGTCTTAGCCTAAACATTTAAGCGGTGCAGAAAAGGCAAAAATTAAACGAAAGAGAGACAAACAATTGTCTGTGGAAATTAGTAAAATGCCAAAGTTAAAATACACATACATAGAATTATATGAATCGTTATAAACATAGGTTCATTGCCATAGATAGAGTAACCAGACGACCCAGTGTTACCGAGATCGTCCCGTTTTTGTGTGATCTGTCCTGTCCCGGTATTCCAAAAATAGTTGTCGGGACGGTTCCTGTCTCAGATCGCTCTACAGGCTATCTTGAGCAAAAAGAGGCCCAAAAAAAAATTTTCCTCCGGCAGCTGGGGCTTTGCCCCAGACCCCGTGTAGCCCACGCAAGTAGCCTACAGGGGCCCATCAGAAAACCTTGCACCCGGGCCTTTGAACTACTAGCTACGCCACTGGAGCTGAGGTTGTCGCTTGGTAATGTTAGCCCTCATAATTTTATTTTTCCTCTCGGAAAATTGACAATAATTAATTTGTATTTTTGGAGAAACGGTTTTCATCATAGAGATACAATAAGTATGGTATCTCTATGGTTTTCATGTCTGTAAGTACCCCCCACTCTCATCACATCAGGTGAGCGTAGTTTCCATAAGTCCCGCCTACAGCAACCCTGCAGTCGTCACTCGTCATCAGCTGTGGAGGCAGGTAATACCGAGGTGAGGTGGCTGAAGCCGTCCCTGGGGCCGAGACTTTTAGTTCGCCAGCTCGAGTCCTCTGAAACAGTCGCTCTTCATTCAATACAGGTAAGACCTACCTAATTGTGTTGTGTAATGCATTCTATTCACTTCTAACATGCAAATAATGATGTAGAACTAACTATGTACTTTAGATTGATTGATTGGAATGAGACGTTAAGCAATATCCAATCAATCAATCAATCTAAAATACATAGTTCTACATCATTCTTTGCATGTATATTTGATATTTGATATTCTACTTTGAACTTGATTATATTTAACTGTTTCAATCGGTTTCAATTAATTAAATTATTTTTACAATTATTTTAGCGAGCATTCTTCACAGCGTAGGCTAGTTAAATTCTCAATGATTATTATGGCAATGACATGGCATGTCACAAAAGATGCCTTATATTATGAGAAAGGCATTCAAAATTGCTTGAAAAGTTAGGGCTATCGTAAGTTTTTATTTCAATAATTCCTAATTCAAATGCGTTGTGTGATAAACTTAAATTGGATATGTTAGACCATGATAATTTCCTTCAACTGTTGTCGTTGTGCTAACGGTCATGACAAGGTCGAATGCCACGTGGTTTGTGTTTACACGTACCCGTTTTGAAAACATAAGATTGACGATAAATTCAAGTTTGAAATTAAGTGGTCAAAACTCAAAAGCATGATTTTGTCTATTGGCCAATGGCCATGCATTTGATCGAATTTATAGTGCACGAAAGTGAACAATTCACTTGATCTTTCTTTTAGAGCTTAATTTTTTACTTTTGGTCATGAAGGCTTGCCTCAGCCTTGGTAGTAGCATTCACACCTTCTTTGAATTGCATTTGTTTTTTTATATTTGATTTTTATTTGAATTGGAGACTTCCTCTGTTGGGTACGTAAAAGCCGAACGTCGCTTAGCGGTCGCTCATGTTGTTTGTACCGACACGGACCTCGAAAACAGTTGTCATCGACCTAATTCACTCATCACTGATAGTCTCGTTATCGCATAGGCATAATACCAGTGCATCAACATCTTATCCAATCTAATATCGTCTCGTAGCATACGAAGTGATAAAACTACTCGCAGGTCACAGCGAAGGTTTGTTCGGATGAATCACTGTGGCAATCAATCTCGATGTTTCCTCTTTGCTCCTACTTTGAAAATACGACACTCCAATTTTCCATCGTACGTTTTGCATAATTTGTTTTCGTTTAATTTATTTCGTGAAATATATTTCGCGTTATCTCGTTGTCTGCGCGTGTGACGTTGATATTTTCTATTTCCTTCTACTTTATAACACGACCTCCGTTTTTACGTAGTACAATTTGAATAATTTGTGTTCGTACTATTTTTTAAATGAAATATTAAAATGAGACTGGACGGGGCACTACTTGATATTTTGCGCGGCTACGAACTGGTCTGGTGCAAACCTTGTGGAACAAGATTCGGGGGTTTTCACAATCAGGTCTCGATTATACTCAACGCAGCAAATATAGAAAGAACCCGTTAGTAAACGCTATCCACTTGCACTCTCAAGATAATTTTGCACCGATCGTGTCTTATCATCAAAGTCGTTTGACATCAAATTCCAACTCGCAACCTTCTCGTGGTTTGGCCCGTGATTAGGGGAGTTTTTCTCCCTGAAACTAATGGCGAGCTCTCGGTTGTCGTCGGGGAACTTTCCCCTTCCCTTTGACTCCCTCCCCGACGGCGACGACAATGACAACACGGACGGATGATGACACAGACGGAGACGACCATGACGTGGGGGAACCCCTGCCCTCCCCATACGCTTGTGGCTGGTTCTGACCAGCACAGGCCTGTCCACCCCTTGTCCCCCCGCGTCATCCCTTACGTCCCTCCCTTCGTCTCGATTAGCCAAGTTGCATAATATCCAATCAAAATCAATGCAGTTTCATGACGGCGCTCTCGTCCACGACTCATTGCTGGAATGTGCGTCATACCATGGTGGGTGAACTGTTGCGACACAAATCGCAATCGATTTAATTTATGTAGGGCTTTACTTTAAGTATCATATTTGTCAAGGTTCTTGTCAGTAAATGCTCCAACATTACGTGCTAGCTGCAGGCGCGTAGGAGAGAGCCTCCCCCCACTTTTTACCGTGACCCCCCCCCCCCCACACAGAATGCAGTAATGACCAACAATTTCCCATTATTGCTGGACGTGACCGAGAACGTACTGATATGCATATTCAATGGTTGTAACATGGTCTATCTCTTCACAATTCCAATTTTTTAAATTGTTTTATAGTTTTTACTCTACAAAAATACATTAATTTGGTATTGCATTAAGCCCACTTATTTTTTCTAGAACGCACCAAACACATTCTATAAGAATACTGATATTTCAATTTTTTTTCTGCGGCGCTGTTGTTGAGGGGCTCCCGCACCGGGCCCCTCGTGCTTTTTCCCTTTTCCCAAAAACTCTGCAGAATATTTGTTGTCCCCCCCCCCCCCCCCACTCGAAAAAGAGTTCCTACGCGCCTGGTTAGCTTTCGCATCGAACCCACGTGCTATACAGTCAATGGAACAGGGAACTCCACTGAAATAATTCTCACTCGCCATATTGCAAAGCAATAGTTTCGAACAGATAATTAGAAAACTAATATTATTTTTCGCTGAAACACAAAACGAAAATCAAACATTATGCCCTTTTGAATGGTCATGTCTGTACTTTGGAGTTTGAATAGAGGTAGCTAGTAGGCGGTAGGCCTAGGCCTATACCAGGTATAAGTCAATCGAGGTTGTCCATATCGTAACATAATTGGATTGTAAAAATAATAAATTATATTGATTTAATTATATGTTCTGGTCACCCGTTGCAGTTGCTGAAGCCTGCCACTCGACACGTCAATGCCTGATTGCCCGGAGCGGGTCGAGCTCGTTGATGACTCGGCCGGTCGGCACATACTCGCAGAGATATCATTGTACCATGGGTCGGCCCTGAGGTGCAGTCCTCGCTGACGCATTACAAACAACGCGTTGACGACGAGCTTCTAGAAGCAGGCAAGTATTCTAAGCTTCACTGCAACTATTCATTATTTTCTATTATTGAAATAACTTGACAAAAATGTTCTCAACCTGCGCTTGAAGCTATAGGACCGTCTGCACTATTGACATTCTTAGGGAAGGGGAAGGAACTTTTTAAGAGAACGAATTTCATTTTCCCGGATCTTTTAAGGGAACTGACCCTTTTTTAGTGTTGACTTTTTAGTGATCAAGTTCATATTTTCAGGGAACTTTGTCAAAAAGTTCCCTAAAACGTTCCCAGGTGCAATCAAGTATAGTATATTTTGCAATTAGCACCACATTCAGTATTCGTTACTACCATAACAACCTTGCCTTGTCGTATGTATCATCAGTGGCGTAGGAACGGGATATCATCATGATTCATTTTCCTACCGCTCGCCGTGCTCTATGAGTCTATGACACAAAATAAAAGGAAACTTTTTAAGGCTATTCGACCGCGTTTTTCTATTTTCCAAAATATGCTACTAAGTCAAAATATAGTGAATGGCTTTGAAACAAGGCTATTTTAGAAAATCAAAAATATTTTTTCCAAATTTTTCTGATCCGGTACACGGCCAATATAGCCACCTCAAAATAATTTCAAACTTCAATTCGCCAGGGCACACCATTCAACGTAAAGTGTTGTGCTATTGTGACATTAATTTTCAACTGTTTTTCTTTGGACTGACTGAGAGAAAACAGTTTTATTTTAACAATTGTCTTTCCTGCGAATTTTTTCGTTTGGCGTACAAATCGGTAAAAAATACCGCCAAACGAAAAATTCGCTGGAAAGACAATTGTTAAAATAAATCTGTTTTCTCTCAGTCAGTCCATAGAAAAACAGTTAAAAATTAATGTCACAAAAGCACAACACCGTACGTTGAATGGTGTGCCCTGGCGAATTGAAGTTTGAAATTATTTTGAGGTGGCTATATTGGCCGTGTACCGGATCAGAAAAATTTGGAAAAAATATTTTTGATTTTCTAAAATAGCCATGTTTCAAAGCCATTCACTATATTTTAACTTAGTAGCATATTTTGGAAAATAGAAAAACGCGGTGGAATAGCCTTAAAGGAACTTGGAACGTTTTTAGAAGTAACCAAAAGGTGTAAAAAGGAACTTGAACTTTGTAAAAGTTCCTTTTGAACTGAATAACTTCCCCAAGTATGACTATTGTCTGTGACTGATAAGAGAAGAGTAGACAATACCTTGCTACTGTACTTTCCTTTTCTTTTTTGACACTTTATCACTTAGTCCTGATATCTTACCATGTCCATGGGCACACTGAAATAAAGTCAAGATCGTCCATATATCGACAATATTACTATTCGTGGATTGTTTTCCATGTTCCAGTTCGCCCAGTAGATTTCAACGCTCCTCACGTCACCGCTGCGCGTGGAGGGGTTGCAGAGATGATACGTGACCTTTGACCTGGGACCACTACCACGCCATCATATTCTCACACCAACTTCCTGGGCGGCCATCTTCTAGCAGGCAAGTAAGTTTGAATACCCTCAGCGCAGTTAGGAAATAAAAAAATTTGGTCGCCTTCGTTTTATCGACACATTCGTTTCCTCGACAATTTATAAATATATATTAAAAATGTTCACCACCCTAAGAGCTAGGTCATCGACACCTCCGTTTCCTGGACAGCTCAGCGGTTAGTAGCTGTTCTGAAAACATTTTGCTGGAGCGGAGCGCGCTATCGCCAAGCTGAGCTCTCTGCGGCCGGCGGCAATCTTCACTTCAACATTCAAATAATTATTTTATTGTAGCACGTATCCATATTGACGATCAAATATAGGCTTGACAATAATTCATCATTCATTCAAATACACATGCGTGCAAATCGTAGAGAGGGTGGGGTGGAGGGGGAATACGAATACTTACTACTTGAATAAAAACATTGTCCGAACGCAATAATAAAAAGTTTGTCGCAACGATTTACGTACATTTAATTTTAATCTTAGAAAGTCTTAAGCAAACGCAACGAGGACAATATTTCTCGATGTCATAAGTCTGGAAACACCGTGTAATTGATCAAAATAATGGAAACCAATTTAGAAATTACAAAATCCATCTCAGCACCCTCCCTACCAGCAATTGTGAGGGAGGGTCTCCCTCCCAATTGCAATAATGCAATAATCGAACTCGGGTCGAGTTCGATACCCGGCCGAGATGGATATAAAAAAATTATGGATTGATTTCCATTTAGGATATTATTATAACGAAGAACAGGTGTATTGTTATTTGTTAGAATCAAGATAATATTCGGGCAAGTCTGCAAGTTTAATGTAATATTTTGACACTTCTCAAGTGTCCTTCTCAAACTGAAGTTTGAAAAAAAATTCTAAAATATTTTAAATACAGGAAGGCCTTGAAACCATTTCTGCCAAACATATTAATATTTTAAATATTTAAAACAAAATATTTTGGAAATTAAAAAATTAGAAAATTAATCGGAACACAATAAAGACCAGAAAACGTCAAACAATAGGTATTATAAAACCTGAAGATGAAGACAGCAATGCAATTTAGGAACCTAGCATTTGGACAACAAATATTCCATTTCGGAGGACAATTTGCGTAATATGCCTAATAGTAATAGCTCGGATTTTGGTAAAGTAACTCTGCAACTCAAACTGTAGGTCACTACTCTTATTTTATGGTCCGTCCGCTATGTCACATGCAAATACGATATAAGGGCGCGTCCGAAGCGTATGGCCATTGAATGCACATATATGTATTTTCTATACCCAATGATATGGATGTACTGTACGAGGTCGAGGACGTGGGTTCGACTAACGCATAAGGCATGTTTTTTGTAATCATCCTCCATCGTCATCTAGGCCTAGCATCACTTATCGTCTCGAATAGCCTTCCCTAAGTGCATTAATTTGTTTTTTGATCGTATTCGTCTTCATACCACTATTCAACTCCAACTCGCCTACCTTGGGCAAGCGATCATTTTACAAAATTACAATTTAACAAATTATGTCTTGTAACTGTGATTGTACACGATTTTTTTATCGTTAAATTTGCGAAAAATAGACGTTTTTGGGAATTTCTTAACTCTGCTTTAACCGGTTTCTTTTTTGTTTCGTATATTCGTACCAATCTAAAATTGCCCATTGTAACGTCGTGTCTTGAAACTATGCACAAAATATACTCAAAACACAGAAAATATGCATTCCGAAATCGCACCCTATCTAGGTAAGGCAAGCCGCAAGCATCATAATATTTCGAACGAACCCAAATAAAAAATTAAAAAAAACAATTCTGTATAGTGGATTTACAGAGAAGGTTGGTGACTACGTTCATAATGGCTAGAGCTCCGTAAAATTAGTTGAACTATAAATGTTAAACAGAACAAATTGGTTTGAAATTGCAGGTTTCCACGTTGCTGATAAACGTTGGCTATCTTGTGGGTAAAGCTAAAAGCGCATTTTGTTCGCCAAACCTAACCTAACCTAACCCAACCCAACCCCAACCCTAACGCAACGCAACTCGCCAATCAATACAGATGTGCCCACGTATTTGGGTATTTCAATTGACATTTACGTGGTACAGTGTAAACATCTAATGCATTTTTTTTATCTTCATGAATAGTAGAGACAGAGAGAAAAGGAGAGAAGGGTCGCAGTGAAGCAATGCAATAAACATTATGCAAGTGCATTCTTTTTTGATTAATTGTTCATTTTTAAATTTACGTCGTATCATATTCATTGATAATACAAACTAATTCACAATGGAGGACAATTAGCTTACGTTGGACCAGTTCAAAATCTTCTTTGGGTATTGACAGTCCACTTATGATTTAATTTTTACGTGATAAATACAGTAAAGTAATTGCATATTTTCCCGAAAAATATACTGTTTGAGTATACAAACTTCTTCAACGCGAAAATGTGTATTTACAACGGAGGTTTTCAAATCAGTAAGGAATTATTTCATTATAATTTTAAGTTATTTTTTTACACATATGCATTGGAAGATGAAAACAAAACGAATTTTCATAAATATTGATGTCACGATAATTAAAATTGCTACACATTTGAACAACCCTTTGAAATAAACACAGTACTGTGTCATTAGGCTATTCGAATGTGCCGCCTCACGGCTTTGAATAATGAGCCACCTCACGGCTACCTAGAAGGACACTATATGTCACAAAGGCGGTGTATAAGCAGACGAATAAATGGCCGTCCAAAAGTGATTCAGTTTTCTAAAACATACTCACCTTTATCCTCGATCATCCGAACAATCCTAATACCAAAGTGGTAAAACATGGTGACAACGGTCGGATAAGGAAATAAGGGAAATATTAAAATATATTTCAAAGTATTCTGTTACACATATAAGTAAATATGGCAGAAACAAACCAGACGCCCGGTGTGCAGAACGAAAGCACATGGCGGGTCCAAGTGGACCCACCTCAAATCTTTTCTTTTCAACCCCACGAATGGCCTTCGTGGAGGAAAAGATTTGAGCGATTTAGGACGTGTTCTGGACTAGAATCTGTGACTTCAAAGAGGCAAGTAAACACTCTTATATACACAATGGGTGATCGAGCAGAGGAGATCCTAACCTCTTTCAATCTTGCTCGGGAGGAGGAAGATGACTATGATGTTGTAGTACAAAAGTTCGAGAATTATTTCATTCCTATGAGAAATAAGATATATGAAAGGGCATGTTTTCTACGGCGAAAACAACAACCAGGTGAGTCAATCGACACCTATACAAACATCACTTCACACTCTATCTAAGACATGTGAATGGGGCAATCTAGCAGAAGAAATGAAGTTGATGGCTCTCATAGTAGGCATGAGCGACCAGAGACTAAGCGACAAACTGCAATTAGATCCCAAGCTCACTTTTGATAAGGCCCTCACCCAAGTTCGGTTATCAGAGGAAATAGCTAGGCAAAGGTTAGTACTACATTCTGATCCTAGTAGGCCTAGTGCTAGTAAACCTAACCTTACCCTGGATGAATGCAATAGTAGGCCTAAGCATTCCACCTTTAAGAAGAAAGAAACTTCAAAGTATAAAAACGATAACAAAGGTAAGAAGTCCACAGGGGGTATCAAAATGTAAATAACAAGGTTACAAACTGTAGATGGTGTGGCTACAGCCAAAACCATGCCGATAACCGAGGCTCATGCCCAGCAAAGGATGCCAAATGCAACAACTGCGGCATACAGGGCCACTTCGCTAAGGTTTGTCGTCGTAAGAAAGTCGCAGAGGTCCTAGACAACAACCAGGCTGACTGTGTCTTTATCGGAAGCATAAATCATCGGGATCAAAACCATGGATGGTTACAATCAACGTCCACGGTAAGGAAGTAGACTTTAAGGTTGACACTGGAGCAGACGTGACGGTTTTACCAGCTACTGAACAGGTAATCGAGAATATCGCACTTACAAAACCAACCAAAATACTCTGTGGGCCAGATAAAAGACCACTGGATGTTTATGGGGTTGGCAAAGTGAATCTCAAGTTCAGAGGAACAGTATCCACTGAAACCGTGTATGTAGTGCAAGGCCTAGATACTCCACTTCTAGGTAGACCAGCTATTACTAGCCTAAAAATCCTAGGACTAGACCAATCTATCGATCCAATCGTAAACTACGTCCAAGAAACAAATTGGAAACAAGAATTCAAAAATCTCTTCACGGGTTTGGGAACCATCCCAGGAGACTACAAAATCAATGTAGATCCTGGAGCGACTCCAAAAGCCATTTTCACTCCTAGGTCAGTAGCCTTGCCATTGTTAGGTACTGTAAAAAAGGAACTAGATAACATGGTTAAAAATAGAGTCATAGCCGAAGTAGAAGAGGCAACCGATTGGTGTGCACCAATGGTGGTAGTGCCAAAGCCAGCAGGTGGTGTCCGAATATGCGTAGATCTTACTCACCTTAATCGTAGTGTGAAACGGGAAATACATCCAATCCCTAAGGGTAGAGCATACACTAGGAAAACTTGCTGGAGCTAAGGTATTCTCAAAACTAGACGCAAATGCGGGTTTCTGGCAGGTTCCGTTGGACCCAGAATCTCAGCATCTCACGACATTCCTCTCGCCATTCGGGAGATTTAAATTCCTAAAACTTCCATTCGGTATCTCGTCGGCCCCAGAACACTTTCAGAGAAAGATGAACATTATACTCCAAGGTCTAGAAGGAGTAGAGATCCACATGGATGACATAATCGTGTGGGAGACAGCCAAGAAGAACATGATCGCCGTCTTCGAGCTGTACTAGAGAGATTAGAAAAGATCGGAATGACACTCAACGAGAAGAAAACGGTGTTTTCCGTTGACAAAATCACCTTCCTAGGTCACAAGGTCAGTGCCGAGGGTATTGCGCCGGACGAGAAGAAAATATCTGCGATTGTGAACATGGAAGCACCATCGAACGTCACAGAAGTCCAGCGTTTTCTGGGAATGGTTAACTTTCTCGGGAAATACATTCCTCGGAAAGCAGAGATCCTCGAGCCTATAAACAGTCTACTCTCAACAAAAACTCATTGGATATGGGGCCCACATCAAGAGGAAGCCTTCAAGAAGATCAAGACTTTGTTAACCAGTGCACCAATACTAGCATTGTACGACCCAACAAAAACAACTATTGTTTCGGCGGATGCGTCGTCATACGGGTTGGGCGGGGTCTTATTACAAGAACAAGATGATGGGAAGAAGAGACCAATAGCATATGTGTCAAGATCCTTATCGGCTGCCGAGAAAAATTATGCGAATATCGAACGGGAGGCATTGGCATTGACGTGGTCTTGCGAAAGACTCAAGGACTTCATAACCGGGGTGTCATTCTCTATTGAGACTGACCACAAACCCCTAGTCCCTTTGTTTACTTCCAAGAACTTTGATGAGATGTCCCCGAGACTACAAAGATTCCGAATGCGGATGATGAGATACAACTACAAAATCTTCTATTCTCCCGGAAAAGATCTAGTCGTCGCAGATACGCTCTCAAAAAGCCACTTCCATGCGAAGAAACAAATGAATTAGAAGAGGAAATGTCCGCGTACATACATTTGGTGAACAGCAACATCCCAGTCACAGACACATATTTGGCAAAGATAATAGAAGAACAAAATCAAGATCCAATATGCACAGCACTCGTAGAATATACTACTAAAGGGTGGCCCTCAAAGAATAAAGTAGTACCCAAACTACAGGCTTACTGGTCCGTTAAGGATGAGCTTTCAATTAACGATAGTTTGTTAATGAGAGGCACTCGTCTTATAATCCCGGAATCCCTCCAAAAACAAGTATTGGAGAAAATCCACGAAGGCCACCAAGGAATAACAAAGTGTCGTGCAAGGGCTCGTGAAGCAGTGTGGTGGCCAGGAATATCCACTCAAATTGAATTTGCAGTCAGATCATGCCCACAGTGCATTCAACATTCCAGTAACAGTCATGAGCCAATGATTGCTTCAGAGTTTCCTTCAAGGGCCTGGCAGATTGTTGCCCTGGACCTATTCAAGTTAGAACAACAGTGGTACCTCGTCGTAACCGACTATTACTCCCGGTACTTCGAGATCGCTGAGCTCTCAAGTCTCAAATCAAGGGCAATAATCAACCATTGCAAGTCAATATTTTCACGCCACGGTATACCAGAAACGGTCCGAAGTGACAATGGACCCCAGTTTGGCACTTTAGACTTCTCTGAGTTTAAACAGTTCTCCGAATCTTACGGGTTCAAGTTGATAACCAGTAGTCCGAAGTACAGCCAAAGCAATGGATTTGCTGAAGCAGCGGTGAAAATAGCGAAACTACGATTGAAAAAATCGGAAGATCCATTCCTAGCTCTTTTGGCCTATAGAACAACACCTTTAGCTAACGGGTTAAGCCCAGCCGAGCTTCTCATGAATAGAAAACTACGTTCTACACTACCTTTGTCTCCACAACAACTGGACAAAATACCGGACAAGTCGAATCTTCGGAGGAAGGAAGAGATAATAAAAGCAAAACAAAAGTCAAATTATGATCGAAGACACCGATGCCATACTCTATCGCCATTAAAACCAGGTGATGCTGTATGGATAATTGACATGCGGACACACGGAAGAGTTCTTCACTGTGCTACCGAACCAAGGTCATATGTAGTCCAGACCAATCGTGGAGCAGTCAGGAGAAACCGATGGCACCTAATACCAGAGCCATACTTCCACAGCGACGGAGAAGAAGGAGAGGAAAGCTTCGAGCCGAGTAATACCCAGACGGAGGACTCGCACGAAGAGATAGCACCCCCGGAGCCAGTTGCAGTAGCCAGCCCCTCCTACAGAAGCTCTCAAACAACTGTCTGTGGTCCTCAGCCATACCATGGTGGTCCGTATCAAACGAAGAGCGGGAGGAGAATCCGTCCTCCTATGAAGTTAGATTTATAAGAGCATAATCCTCCAGTAGATAGTTTCATTGTCATATGTAATAAAATTCTCTTCCAGAATAAAAGCATAATTAAAGTTCATACTTAAGAGGAGGATGTGTCATTAGGCTATTCGAATGTGCCGCCTCACGGCTTTGAATAATGAGCCACCTCACGGCTACCTAGAAGGACACTATATGTCACAAAGGCGGTGTATAAGCAGACGAATAAATGGCCGTCCAAAAGTGATTCAGTTTTCTAAAACATACTCACCTTTATCCTCGATCATCCGAACAATCCTAATACCAAAGTGGTAAAACAAGTACATAATTAGTTAGGCATTTTTTTATCGATCGGATCAGAATAACCAGTAACTAGGCCTAATGAGCAAAGCAAAATCCGCGCGCTAGAGTACGATGTTTTCAGACCAGCTACTACTAGCAGCGCTGTCGAGGAAACGGCAGAGCCGTGCAACTTGAACTACGGTGGTCAGTCACATCCAAAATATTATAGCGGGGTCAAGATGTCTATATACTTGCTCCAACGAAAGAATGCAGATGCTTGGTAGTGGTGGGGGTAGAATGAATGCACGGTAAAAGGAATGCAACCTTTGTAAATGAAAGAAACATATATTTTACCAACGCAAGCACAAATTACTTGTGCTAGATCACAGAGTTCATCCGTGTGCAAGATTCACGCTAAGTTGTTAGGTTGGGAAAGCAATTTCGAGCCACCTGCATTCTTTCGTTGGGACCACTTTAATATTGGCAAATTAGTGCACAGGGTGAAACTCACGTGAAAATGTGCATTTACTAATTCGGGTATCAGGAATTCAAAAATCGATGGCTCCAAGTTCTTGTAACTTTCTTATTAATTGAATTAATGAAATTAATTAATGAAATCTTAATGGAATGTACTTTTAAAAATTACAGACGACTTTGGTTTTAAATGAAAACTTATTTCATGAGAAATGAAACGCATGAAAAATAATATATAATATGTTCAATTAATTTCAATTAACTTATTAATTAAGTTTTAGCTAAATTTAACTGCTTTTGACACAATTGTATTATTATGAATACTTTAAAACTCAATTGAGTATCATAAAAGTTCCTACTTTGATGCCATTTGCCATTTGATGGCTCCAAACAAAATTCCTTTGATTAGTAACGGCTGAAAAAATACTATTTTTGTCACGTGCCGGGAGACATATACTTTAATTTTATACCTGGACTTAGATAAATCAAAAACTGATGTCTCACCCGATCAAATAGGGTCAAAAGAGATTTAGTGGGTGCGCCCCTCTGGCGGCGGTAAAACACTATTTTGTCACGCACCAGAAGACATAAACTTTGTTTTTACTTTTTATGGTTTTTGTGTCAGTAGCAAGTTCCCACGAAGTCTAGAGTACGTTTAATTATGACTATTGTTCTAAGAATGAAGATTCGCGTTCGGTGGTTTCTTCCGCGAAAGATGGTTACTCCCTGATTTGCTGTTCCTGATGTTTGTGGCAAACCTCATATTCGTTTGAGTGGGATCGTCTAATAAATCAGTTTTTTCTTTTCGTTTTTCTTTTTAATGTTTTTTTTTCTTTCTTTCTTTCTTTCTTTTTTTCTTTTCTTTTTTTTTTCCTTTCCTTTTTCCCTTTTTCTTTATTTTCTTTTTCTTTTCTTTTTCTTTTCTTTTAATTCCCCACCCCCTTTTTTTTTATATATTCGATCATTCATAAATTGCATTTTATATCCTTTTTATTTGTTATCAAATTTGTTGAGTATTTAATGCATTGTTGTAATATTACTATTTCAAATATTTACTTAAATGTAGTTCATTGTTGTGTCTGCATCTATGTAATTAGATTTATTTAGTTGTCCTCCTTTGTAAATCAGTTTTTATAACTGAATAGGATAGACGTTAAATAAATAAATAAATAAATAAATAAATAAATAAAATTTAAAATTCCATTAATACACATATAAAGAGGCTAAATTGTTGGTGTTTTTCTTAAGTTAGGTGCACCATACATAAAAGTGGCAAACGCAAGGGATCTTGGGTAAGGGTGACGTCATAGTAAGAATCTGGAAGAGGGGACACGATTCTGAAGGGAGTCGGTGTGAGTCCAGGGTTTGGACCGGGATGTAGTTAGTAGTCGTGCGGGAGAAGGGGAACGTGCCTGTAGCAAGGAGACATGAGGTCCTATTTGTGAACACTTTTGAAGTTATAAGTGATTTGAAGTTATAAGTGATTTGAAATTATAAGTGATTTTGAGTAAGGGATGAGAAAAAGCGTTTAATTTCGTAAACGTTTAACCACTTGAACGAATCGCGTTTAAACTTTTAAACGTTAAAAAAATTAGTAGGCAGAGGCCTAGGTTTTACAACAAAAATTGTAATTTTGTACTTATGACCGGCCGACGAATAATTAACAACGGTTTTATTCTCACTCTTGCATTTAATGACCCGGCACTTCCACTATGTGTAACAGACAAGATGTCTTCAACCAGCCTGGGACCCGGCACCTCCACCAAAATTTAGCACTTTTAGAAGATTATCGGCCTTATCTGTTAGCCCGTGTTTGTGTAGGCTCCAAATAAGATAACAAAATAACATTTCATTTTTTTTCCAAACGTTTTGCGAATTTAATAACCTCTAACCATCCACTAAACGTTTAAACGTCCCATCCCTATTTTGAGTCTAAAAGTGATGTTTTCGAATTATTTTCATCAATCGAGTTTGGGTTATTTTCGTGAAGCAACCACCTATAAAGTACGACTATAATAAAAATCTACAACCATGACCCTTCAGACCACTTTGTGAACGTGTTTTACTAGACAAAACATAATATTACATCGTCATCATGAAGAGGAGGTTCTCGATATACATTGGAAAGTACAGAGCCAATGATCAATGACGTCACCACTGTCACACTCACACATACAGCATACATCTCCCTCGTGTCTGCTGAGCTATTCATACATCACCTGGAATGAATTATTCGTCTCAACTTTATTCGCCGGACTCAATTCCCACGTTCACATCATTCGAAAGTTGCACCATTTTAGATCACTGGACTATACTAACACGAGATCATCAACTGATGAGTATCATTTAAATTATTAATTTATTTTATAAACTAAAGACATTCATCAACAATTTTACTAATCAAATCAAACTTTGGGGTAATTGTAGAACTGAGCTCAGTTAGTAAGATTTTTGTGTTTGTTGTAATAACTGTTTTAAATAATCGCTCCAATACACATAGACCAATGGAAACTTTAAGGGACAATTTCTTTTCATTTTAGTTATACCTGGTTTGATCCTTTGTTTTACATTTTCCCTAATCGTAAATAGCTATGTGTAGGTATGAATACCTAAAATACAAAATAATTGTCCTAAAATGTTACCTCTTTAATGAAACTATGTAAATTAATAAATTAATGAAGCATTAGTTAAACCTTAATTAAAAGTATGACATTCACGTGAACCCTAAAACAGTCAACATGAATATAACATTTAAACATTAACATACAGTATTATACAAATGATGACTCCATGATTTCTTGTAAATTTCTTAGGATATTAATTATGTAATTAAATGTAATTAATTATTATTATTGTTATTATAAAGCTGTCATTAGAGTGTGATCATCCAATAATGAAGCGGAGTTTTGCATTGTATAGAACAAAACAATTTATTGTACACAATTCATATTAACGGGGGCGCGCCGTTTCATCGACACTTCGTTTCATCGACACCGCCGTTTCATCGACAAATTCATTTAATATTTGAAATGTTCGTGACCACCGTTTCATCGACAACTTTGACTTTGAGAAGCCCGGCACCGCCGTTTCATCGACACCTCCGTTTCCTCGACAAAACTGTGAGTAGTAGCTGGTCTGAAAACATCGTCTGGCGCGCGGATTTTGTATTGCTCCTAACATAAGGTTCTTGCTTGTAAGTTATACGATGTGATATGAATTTTCCAAAACATTAAGTATCGTTATTGTATGGTTATTGTATAGTTGATAATACACATACATAGATTTATGAGCATATTAATTAAGTGCCGCATGCAACTAGACGTGTTATTAACGCTTTTTGCGTGTATATAATCTATATTCGATAAAAATGCCAAACTAGTTTAAATTATGCACTGTCAGGTTGGCCAAATATGTGGCAATTTAAAACAATAATGGTGACTTCAATTTTTATTAAAATACGTTTAGTTTTCATCTTCCAATGCATATGTGTAAAATATAACTTGTATAATGAAATATTTACTTACTGATTTGAAAACCTCCGTTGTAAAAACACATTTTTCGGTTATCTCCAACGGTATATATTTTTCGAGAAATGTGATTGGAATGTAATATCTATTTCAGCGTAAAATAAAATCAAGGTAATGGACAGTTTAAAACCCAAAAGAAGTGTTCGACGAGACGGGAATTGTCCTCCTTTGTGAATTAGTTTAGTATCACTGACCCATATGATAGAGGTAAATTAAACAATACACAATTAAACAAAGAAGAATGCCTTTGCATGATGTTTAGCATTGCTTCACTGCCAACCTTCTCTTCATCCTTTTCTCTCTCTCTTCTTTTGTATTGAGGATAAAAGGCTGATGGTATGTACTGAACATCAATACATGTTTTATATCCCGAAGTTGTAACTATATTTTTTTGTGTTCCTATTTTATTTTCTCACTTGGATGACAAGTGATCTCGCCGTTGTTCCAGCATCTCTTGTTGATAAACTAATATGGATTACTAAGTACAAAACCTCCAAAGACGAAATTGGGAATTGGTGTATGTTTGTCGAGTCAAAACGGTATAAGGTGTGATCCATCTTTTTACATTTCTAAGGTGCCCATTAAAAAAGTTTTCTAGTCAAATCCGCGAATCTCGCAAACATATTCTGCCACTCTTTGCCTCGAATTGTCTCCCCAACAATTTGAAACTTTATATGATATTATAAAACCACTCAACCCAACCTCTCAAGCGAGTTTCCATTGCGCACCCCTGAACAAACTTGGGGGGGCTTGCCTCCCGTTTTCCTTCCTATGACACTCCCCCCCCCCCTTCCTGCACCCCCTTGGCCAATGGTCTGGTTCGGACTTGCACGAACGTCCACCTTGGCGCTCCCCGAACTCGCACGAGATGACGGCATCTCCCTCAGTCAAATCACGGCACAACCTTATACTATTTCCTCACGTACTTACTCCAGTTTAAAAATGACGGTACCTACTCTAGGTTTAAGAAACGCGAAAGTAATTCTATTTATGATGATCGAATACCCCAGAAATAATCCACTTTTTACTTAAATTATCAGATCATGAAATTACATTGTGCTCTTGACTATTATGAGGCTGCGCAGTATATTGCGCACAGTGTATGACGGAGCGAGAATGTGCATTGCTTTTTCCGCTTATCAGTCGTCAGCCAGTCTTTCAAGCAGGCAGCTCCCCGCCGGTCCGGGCCTGCAATCTACATTGCCCAGGTTTAGCTACATTATATCTTGCTTTATCTGCTGCACCTTGTATATACCCATTTATTATTACGCTATATCCTCCATTATAAATTCATCTAGTGGAATTCAACTTCCGTTCGATTCTTATGTCAGGAAAAAGTAGAATATTCATTTTCTTAGATCATTGTGAAGATTTTCTCTCCTTCTTTGAACCGTTCGATATTCCAGAAACGTGTCCAACGCTATTTTGTCATGTAGATTGATTTTATTTTATCCATCCTACCCCGTATCTTTTCAATTCTACTCTATCGCTTCTGGTACTATTCTCCATGACTGGGCGTTACGTTTAAAATGCAAGAAATTTTATTTCCTGCGCCAGCCCACTCGAGATTTGGGCGTGTTCAGCCTCGATTCGTTTCTACATTCAGCTTACTTTTATCTGTTGCATCCATTCTTTGCCTTTATAGACCGCTATAATCCTCTAACTATAATTCCATCCACCGGAATCTTACGTTCCTTTCTGTAATATTCATATGTAGTGAAAAACAGAATATTTCTTGATAATCTTGAATATTTTTCTCGGGCAGTTTGGAGACATTTTGAAAATCAGCAACGTGGCCCAACGCTATTTTGTCTGTAGATTGATTCATCCGTATTTCCCGTAGCTTCATCCTACCTCTCTCAAATTCTACTCTATCGATTTTCTGAATTAGGCATAGCGATTAATTATTTACTGGCGTTTATTTTTAAATTCGAAATATTTCTCTAGAGTATTTCATTTTTTGCCCGTTGAACGTAGGCCAATGAGTTCTCCTTTTTATGGTAACTATGGGACCTTGTTTCAGGTGAATAAATATGTAGATTGATTGTTTGATAAATTCGAGTCCCGTTTTAGCAACACGAAGCCTAGTTAACACGTTGAATCAAAGGATCAACGTGATGTGACCGGGTGTTTTTGCCATGGTCTAGTTTTAGTCGGTGTGAAGTGGGCTTGTTGTATGCCCGAGCATTACAAGTCGCGATGTTTGACGCCATCACGCGGGATTCCACATGAGCCTGCGCTGTCATCCGCGGCCACTTTAACTGTGTAACTATGCGATAACTCAAACATCGTGTATGAAAATCAATTATTTTCCAGTTTTTCTTGAAACGTAGCAAATGGCAACTATTTTCTAGAAAACCTCATCAGCATTCCAGAAATTACATTTAAACTTTAAAAAGTAAAGTTTCCCACCTGTGTCCTCCTTGAGCAAGCAACTTCCTTCTTACTCAGGAAGTCAACAAGTCCAAAACACTTTTGTTCTGTGGTGCCGGTAGCTCAATTTTTAAGAGCTATGGCACGTTAAGCCGAGGTTCTAGGGTCGAACCGTAGTCGGGGCAAACTACGAACATTGCTATGAATCAATAACACTATGTCCTTAAAGCGGGCTTTTGCTTAAAAACCCTTATATAAATGATAATATTGTAAAAACATACGCGCTTTCGAGCCCCACCCACCCCCAAAAAATCCCCTAACCTACTTTTCCCCTAAAAATCGCGTGTTCAAAATCTATAAGTTGTCCTAACGTCAACTGCAAAGTACGTACCCCTGAACCCCTCCCGGTTTTAGTGCTCGTTGTCGTTCCGGGTCAATGTTCTGGTAGTTAGTCGTTCTCATCAGTTATCTTATCATTGCAAGCGCCAGGTTAATGCTGGCCCCTACAGCCGCCTGGTAGGGGTGGGACAACCTCGTCGCCTCATCCCTCATCAGCTTGATAGTGGACTCTCCCATCACCATGGCTGACACTGCAGGCAGCCAGGTGTCAGCTGCATCATCTGACACCTCCACAGCTGTCACAACATGTGTAGTCATGTGAGCTTTACTTCACTATAAAATTGCAAATTATTTTTGTTTTTAAAATCCAAAATTTAGACATAACTTTCTTATCTTTGGTTACACTAGAATTAGTAATTATGCACACTGTTTTTTTTTCAATTTTCCTACACTTTCTTGTTGTCTTGTAGGGCCTACTAGGGCTAGTTTTCTGGCTTTTCAATGGGCACAATGTCTTGGGTTCGATTCCCAATGGCATTACACTAGTTTCTTAACTTGAATGTAATCAATAGTGGTTTTTGCAAGCAGTGACTTAGGAGAAGAGATGTCATAGGGCATATCTTGATCTATACAATGTCTTTCAGTCTCAGTATCATCATTAACTGGCAGTGCCAAGGCCAAGACACAAGTGATTCAGATTGTGTGGTACTCTTTCGGTTGGGAATGCAAACTTTTCACCACTGTTTTTTTTTTCTCTCAAAACGTCGCAAAACTACTGCAAATGATTTATATTTTATAATTTGTATTGTATGTAATGAAAAAATGCACTTCGCAAGTTTAATTTCATGCTGGTTTATAAACAAAGTAGTATAAGTTATCGAGGAGTAACGCACCTTTAGGCTCACTCCATGGCTGAGCAGCTGAGCACTGCCACCGAGCCGTACACTCACTGTAAGTAGCCTTACAAACATAATAAAAAATCCTAAAAACAAAAATCCTTCAAATACCTTTAACACATACAACACGTTTACAAGTGTTTAAAGTTGCCATTCCCAACCGCCAGAGTACCGATCGTGTTAAGTTAATTTTTTTAATTGATACTATGTCTCGTGTAACTTTTAGATTTTTTTCCCCCCCCCCCCCCCCAACCCAGCAAATGCTTGAATAACTTCTGAATGTGATGTATTGTTATTGTTGACAGCCCACTCTCCCTGCCCAGAGCTAGCGTCCCTGCTCGTCCCATAAGGCCGGTCGTCTGTATTCGGTTCCGCAGAGACCGGCTTGGCTCAACGCTTCACGCCGACAGCAGAGTTTCCAGAAAGTTGCTCCGGTGATTGAATCTATTTCAACTTGACACTCATGTAGGATACAGAGACGGAGCCTACATTAAGCCAGCCAGCATATTGTGCTCTTAGTCTCATAGGCTCATGTGACTAGCTAGAGGATTGTTTAAATTAGTGGCGTAACTTTCCACGTTTGCTCTTCAAATTAATGGGTTGTTACACAACTTATTAGGCTATAGGTAATAAAATTTAATGACATCAAAAAAACTTAAAATTTAAATAATTATATATTTAACATTGCACAATTACGGTTTTCTTTTTTAAATTTTTTCATTGTTGCTTTTATTTTAAATTGTTAATATTTTATAGCTAACAGGCCTGTTATAGGCAAGGACTTGGTTATTATAACACCTCCTATGATAATGGTGATAACACTTTCTTATTTTTTAATTTTCTAGCAGTCCAAACTGTTCGGCGGTGACGTCTTCTACTTGAAACTCGCTGCGTTCCGAAGATCGAACGTTGTCTCGAACCACCCTGTGAACCGAGTTGCCGAACTCCAGCTTCTGTGCCGACTCATCAGCGTTGCCAGCGATCTACTTCTCTGGTGAGGGACATATTTTTTAAACTTTCTTTATAGCAAACTTAAAAACCGCACTTGATGAACGTCTTACTTGGGGAATGAACTTTTGAAATGGATGCAATTTATTTTATGGTTCACACAAAGTAATTTTTTTAACTCTTACTTCTTAATTTTTTGGAAATTAAGTAATAGGCCTAGATCATACAAATTACTAGTGAACCTTAGACTTCTGAACTAACCATTCTTTCTGCAACAGTTTTTATCATTTATGGTTTTAAATTGTTTAAAATAAAACGAGGCAGGGCATTTTAAATGTGTTGCTCTTCGTTAATTTTACGTAGAATAAATACGAACATTGCTTTCAGTAAACAAACTGTATTGTTGGAAGTGAACTAAAGTTGATTATTTAGATCGTTAACTTAAACAAAATTGTTTCTTGTGTGAACTGAAGTTTCAAAACATTTTATCTTTAATGGAACTAACTTCCCCCAGTTTGACAACTGTGACTGCCAAGGATTTATACTGCGGTTCCTCTCGTTGTAATGTACCGTATTCAAAATTTATTTGGAATTAATAAATATTTTATTTTAACGTCAATTATTATTTTGAATTTTTGTTTTTAGTAGGCCCTACTTATATATAGGCTATGATAAAACGTAATAACTTATACATCACTAACAGCACACTGCACCAACCTATTGATTTGTACTAAGAGTGATGAATCCATTTTAATTTAACAGGATTACTTCCAACTTTTCCCGCCCAATTCTGGAAATTTGCGCTCTTGCGGGGAGCGGGAAGGGAGGGAGATAGGCGTGAACAACTTAACAAATTTAGTCATCCCCACCGCAACAAACATGGCGTATCGCAATGCAAAGAGGGGTAATGCCCGACAAAGTAGCCAGCGCCTGATTTATTGCGCGCCCGGCTCACTCGCGACTATAACACTGTCAAGGTCAACTTCCATTGCTGGCATGGGAATGGGATATTAGTCACTCAACGCTGGCATCGATAAATGCGAATATAAATATCCAGTTGTAATCCTTATCCGAAAGTTTTTTCTGGTGTATGGTAATGAATAACATTGCAAAACAATTTATAATTTTATATTTTACACAGTAGGCATATGCTACCAAAATGGTTGTTTCTCCAGTGATAATGAAATACCCAATTTCATTTAGATTGAACAAAACATATATAAGTTATTATTTTCAAATATAAACTCTAGTCCTAAACACTAATTCGTATCAACTACAAAACTGAGCATAGCAGGCGAGTAATCAAGCTATACTCTTTGTTAATATACATATTAGTGCATATTATTTTGTTCGGTATCTAAAACTAAATCACGTTTGCGATTCAAAAAACTTCATGGTCTCTTAGTTTCATGCTGACCTCAGACCTATATCGTCATAAACCAAGGACAGCAAGATTTTTGATGTGTAGTGTTCTATCGCATACAGAGGCGGGGGTTCTCGGTTCTTACCTAGTCTGGGTTAAACGCTAGTTTGAATTGTTTCACTTCACTCAATTCAATTAAACGAGTTATTACACAATCACTGTTGGGATAAAAGTCAGTGGCGTCAAACAAACCTTCCAGAGACGTTTTTTAATCTCGTCCATGTACATTATACTCTTGACTGTTTCTGACGATTACCCGAAAGTTTACGATTAAAATTTCAAAAACGGGGAACTGTGGTTCGCGAAACGTGTTACGTTTCTTTGAAAGTAATGAGATCGTGGTTTTAATTACACTCGCTTCGTTTATTAATATGGATTAGGTAAAGTAGCTCTACTTGTATAAAAAATCTTACGAGTTGGATTTTATTGATATAGAAACACCGCACGAAACAATAACCACAGCCATACTTAAATCATTTCAACAAACTTCCTCGCGTCGGATGAATGAGAGCCTCTTAAAAATGTGCACACTTTTTCGGTAAGTGTTTTTATTTAAATATCTTGGTGTCCTCCTTGATAAATCAGTTTCTTTTATAAACTGAATAGGATAGGACGTTAAAATAAATAAATAAATAAATAAAATAAAAAAAACATCTTTTTTGGATCGTGTATTGAAGCCTATATGTAATTAATGTGTATCGTTTTCAGATAGAAGTGGAATTTAATTTCTTTTAGAGCAAGGCACTTACACTCAAATGTGTATTGTGTGGCTCGTTGGTTATTGTGGTTAGCGTCTCTGCTTCCAATGCAGAAGATCCAATGGTTCGATTCCCGTAAGTCAGAAGGTTTTACTGCTGATTTAGCACAGTTATGTCCCTAGGCATTGTAAACGGTGACTTGGAGCCGTCCGGCAGCGAGGCAAACATAATAAATTTTCAAGTTGGCTGAATCGGCCTTGTGACTTCTGGCGTTGCACCCCCCGGGTGTTCGCATGTCCATACCATGATTCTGCAATATTTCTTATTAAAAAAATTAGTCTTTGCTTAGTTATCGCTCACTCGTCGATTGCGTCGGGGACACAGGGTTGGCATTGGTCGCTGTTGGTTACTGTCCCCACTGAAAAATCAGTTATATGACTGAATGGGAAGACAAAATATGAATTTATTTATTCGTTTTATTATATTCTACGCTACGCGCTCACTTCCATGCAAATATAGCCATATATCAGAACGATATTCCTCGTAAAGGAAGTTATTTTTGACACATAACAAAGATTATTTAGAACGTATTTTCACATAAGGATTGAACACATTCGACAGAAATATTAATATTAAATAAATTATACCGGAAAAAACACAAGATAAAAAACCAATTAAAAAAAAGGTTGTGGTCATTTGAGACTCAGGATACATATAAAATACATTGCAAAAATCGCAACCAAATACACGGAAAAAAATACCAAAAATACGTAGTTTTTATATTATTGGATGAGCGTAGCGAGCGAAGCGAAGATTCCATTCTAACTTACACTGGAATACGAAAAAAATCGGAATGAATGTTTTTTTTTTTTCTTTTTTTTTTCTTTTTTTTTTTCTTTTTGTATTTTTGTCTGTTTGTCCACAACATTCCGGCTTAAACCGATACTCCGATTGCGATGAAATGTATGGAAGCCTCGAAATCTCTGAACCTTAGAAATGCCACGTTTTTGAGCGCAATCGGAAAATCCGTTTTTCTCATGAAAATCGCAATTTTACGATTTTTCGATTTTTACAAAAATTTCTTCGACTTACACCAACATGCTTATCCGATTTTAATGATTTTTGCACAGAAACCTTTATTTTATGGAATTAGATATTCTTTGTGAAATTTGAGTGCAATTGAAAAAAATATTTATCATAAAAATCGAAATTTTTTAGGGTTTTTTCTTTTTTAAACAATTCTTTGACTTAATAAACCACGTACATGCTTATCCGATTGAAATAATTTTTGTGAGTAACCTTTATTTTATGAATTAATAATATTATTGTAAATTTGAGCGCAATCGAGAAATTACTTCTTATACAAATTTCAAGTTTTACGATTTCGTTTTTAAAACAATACGATTAATTAAAAAAAAATAAAAAATAAAGTTTAATTTTATTTTATTTTATTTAATTTAAAAAAATCAATTTAATAATGATTTTCTCCAACAGAACAACGAAAACGCATAAACACATGGCAGCTCAATGCACCAAATTACGCTTCATCCAACCAACGCGGCGGCGGACTTAAGCGTTTGCCTAGTAATTTTATAATGCGTCACACACAAGGCATCGTGCTACACCGTGAAGTTTAGGATTATTACACATATTTAAGTAGACTTGTGAGAATTTCTTATTTACACCTATTCACCATATAGAATGAGGTACATTGAGTTTCAACTTATGTACATTCAGTAAACTCGCCGACGAAAACGTTAGTAATGTGATGTAGTAGTAAAGCAAATAAAAGCAGGGAACAATAATTAGCGTCGCGACGCGTGGTCAATGGTCACTAGTATTACAGTATCCTCACTAGCGTAATATATTTAGTTTGTAAACGTTAGAAAAAACTAAATGTAAATGTCGATCATGTTCACGTTTCATTTGTTTGTTTCTGTGCATTCTTCGGCCACACCTTTGCAAGTGGCATCACACGTAATCCGAACGAGATTTGATCTGCATGGTAAAACTACGATGATAGGTTTTCTACTTAGATGGATTTTGTCTTGGATTTCGATTGCTTTGACAAACAGGGACTTTGCCAAATTAAAGTTTAAAAGGAATCAATTTATGAAAGTATAAGGTTTCAAGGTTAATCGATGACGATGCAGTTGAATTGGCAGAATAACAATCCAAAAGGTGTGGGGAATTAAAATATTATTCAATATCAAGCATATTTTAGAATCATGAATAACTCAATACATTATAACTTACCCAAGCCAAATACCCATTATTTGTATCACTCCAGGACAATATAGAAACGTAAATATTTCAAAATAAAAAAAAATTAATGATCTGAACAATTCTTGGAAACATCATGGTGCATAAGCGATCATGTAAATTTTATAAAAAAAAAAAAAAACTCTCACGTCCCACTCGCAGGAAAAATGGTCTATGTACGAGAAATAAGAATGTAAATTAATTATATCAGAGAAAACAACAGAATGATTATGCATCTTGAGGATGTTTCTTCCCAAGTCGTAAAGTACGTCTAGACACTGCAATTGAGGACGCTCAGCGTGGTGTTTAAATTGTGCCCAAGCCTCTCTGCTATGATATAATTACGTTCTGGTAATCAAAACAATGTTACAATAAAGGATTAAAAAAAATTACATAATTTCACAAACCCGAGAGTTTCCCACCCATGTAAAGATGTTATTTCCAGTGACGGACTCAATAAAGAGATCCGAAACCGACGACGCCATCGATTGGCGAAATAATCGGACATTTGAAATCGTTGGGTCCAAGATACCATGAGTCATCCGCGGATGAGTCAGCATAGGCATAACTACTTCGGGAAAACCATTTACAACTTCTTGTGTGCTTCGTTGCTAAGGACGGTTCAAAGGGCAACATCTCAGGGATGTAATGCGATACCCTTTCCCATGGATTATGGGTTGATTCAAGCCGGGAATCGAACCAGCGACGTTCTGCTATACGAAGCCAGAGAACGCTATCCTTTGGACCAAACAAGCCACAAGCATATTTGGCAGACTTGGCTTGCCCCCAGAGTATGAAATTAATATTCTGTTTATAATAATCAATCGTTACGTAGTGCATAGGTGATGTCATGTAATGGATAGGACCCCAGGGAGGTTCGAATCCTGTCGAAAAAAGGCAATCCTGAATGAAGGTTTTTTCGAAGCTTTCCTCAGTCGTAATGCAAATGTAAGGGATTGGAACTACTCTTAATTCCCTGTTCATTTCACTTCACCAATTGTCCTATTCGCAATATATTAGGTTAGTCACCTGAAGAGGGGTCACAACCGGTTAAACTATGTGTTAACCTTACAGCGGGCACCTACAAAAATGTATTTATTTCTGGATAGACAGGGTCGAAAGGCCCGACTTACCGTCGTTAGCAAACGATGTTATTTTCCTTATCGTGATGAAAGAACGTGCTAAACGATATCTAAAAAATAGAATAAAGGTTCGGTTTGGTACTATTATTAAATTAATAATTACATCGAATAATCGTAGACAATATTTGCTTAGTTCTTCAACTCGGGGTAATTATGCAAGAGATTGGTTGAAGGGAGCAACTACAAACCTTGCATTGCGGAGAATCAAAAAACTAAAGTCTAATAATAAAAACGCGATACACATGTTATTTAGGCAGTCTCAAATTCTGATGTCGTCCGCCCCCTCGGTCGCAGTCGCAATAGGGACGGCTGGCGAATTACACTAGCAGGACCGGAATTCGAATCCCGCACAAGGCCATAGGTTATCTGTAATTGTTCTTCCACTCTCGTCTATCACCACTCAAAGTCCGAATAGCATGGATGGCAATTAAAAGTGACGTTTGAACAACCAATATTCAATCATCATAATTTCCTGATAGTGAATATTAGAATTCTTACAAACGATGTAAAAAGCTGCAAGCAAACCTCAATATAGCATATTGTGTTTATGTAATCTGATGACAAGCACATACCGGTGCCAGAATACTAGACCACTTTACCTCCCCTACTGCTTCGAGGCAGAGACCGATCGATTCCGCTAGGGAGTAGACACCAAGTGGAGCCAAAATTGTGCTTTGTAAGGTGTTCGTACTTTTCGGTCCTACGTCCACATTTTTTTCGAGCGACAAAAATGAGTTTTTTTTGCATATTTAAAACAAGTAATGTGAATCTTAGCACGTTCGGCCGATTTTTCAATTTCGCTCCTTTTGGCACATTAAGTCAGTAAAAACTTTGACCGGAAATGAATCAATTTTTTCGATATTTCTATGGACTTTGAGAATTCGCGGGGAAAAATATCTATGGATTAAATGGGAAAAAAGGCCAACGTGCCTAGGATTACAAATTTAGTTACCTTCAGGTGGAAAAAAACAGAATCAAATTATATTGATTTTCCTGCCCGTAGTTCGAAAAGTACGAAAGACTGCACATGACGCGATCCAAATTGGTGTTTGAATCGCACAAAGCCTCTTAAACGTGATTGTTCAGTACATTGGCAATTGATTGAATATTTAAACCCGATATAAATATTGAAAAGTTTTATACAATTACGTAGTACTTTCTCCCAATATGGTAATAGTCCAAAGCTCATTTTGTTTAGTACTTTAATTTAATTTTAAAACTTTTACTTACTGTGCCATAATCATTTTTATTACCTGACATAAACACATTAAATCAATTTTTATTTTATTTTTTCTAGTTATGGCACACCTGTAAGCAGCTACACTCGCTCAAACTTCGTCTCTACCAAGGAAGGTCTCTGTATTCAAGTGACTCGTTACAACTCTGCAATCAACATCTCAGTTGTTCCAGCCTGGCTCAAGACTTCTCCGCCGACACGTCGTCCGTCATGAAGGAGATGGCCACAGTCAAATAGATGAGGGTAAGGATAATTATTTTCTTTACTGGTTATATTATTAAATTGTTTATTTGAAATGATTCCACCACACTGCTGGTTCTATTCCTGTATGGAAATTAATTTTAAGTGCAATGTTTGTGCTTAGGGTAGGATGAGAGATATCACGTGCGTTGGCAAACTTATTATAGTTTGGTGAAAAATTAAAACCCAAGACCTCATCTCACTATCTTCAATGGGGATTCTAGACAATATATTTTCTTAACTGGCTGGGTGTTAACATCTAAGAGTGGTGAGAGCTAAAGTTTAATTCAGCGTTTTTTACCTTTCACGTTCACATGTCGGATAAACATAATAATATCATACAACATAAATGTTGCATCATTGTAATTTAAAAGCAGCAGAGAATAAAATCCTTATAATCAGTTCTGATTAATGGTTAAAAAAAAAAAAAAAACAAAATTTTTTTGAGTGGGTTTTAAATTTAGACGTCTTTTTCTTTTCTAGCTTGGCGTACGACACTGGTCACTGGAACGACAGCCCCGCCCTCCAAGCTGTCATCTCCGGTATCCTCCGCCCACCGCAAGACTGATGTCTTCGTTCCTAGGCTAGTCCAGCACGAGCCAGAGTTCCGAGCAGATCGCTACGGTAAGCTGATTTCCCAGAATATCTACGCTTATATTTTCAATTGTAGTACAGTAAACCCTTTCTTTTTATGCTAACTAGAAACAGATGCTAAATATGAGATAAAAATAAAACTTAATCAACTGTTTGAATATATAGTAAATTAATAAAGTATTCATTTCAGAGTTGTACAAAAAAGGGTTTTCACGTATAAATTTAAATGCATGAATTGATACATGTGAAAGTTACGAGATACTTTTGACACAATATGCAGACCGAAGTAGTAGGTAGACAGCAGTAAAGAATCTTAATTTGGGGTTTGAATCTTGCTAGGAACGGAATTTGATTGGCTGTGGCACAAACGGCTCGGTTAATGCTTGCAAGAAGGGTTTTGTATAGGGAACCAACAACTTACCTGGTTAGCGACGCAGAGTTCTTGTTAAAGATAGATAGAAACGCTTATAGAAACAAACACCCGAACAGGTTTTGATGTTCTTCGTGTCTGTGTAGTCTATTTATATGGTTGTGGTCTATCTCTACCAAGAATAGTGCCAGTCGCCAGCAAGGGTCAGCTGTTGGTTCCCTATATCAAACACTATCCTTTGTTGTAAGCATTAGGAAATGGGATTGGGTTGTATGTTCATCTTCAACGATGGCTTACGATTCTATAGACCTAATGATAGAAAACCCGGTTCCAACACGAGTAGGTCGTGCAAGCGTTACTTTCGAGACCGCTTATTATCAGGTAGAAGATGCTTGCTCCGCGAGGTGCAACTGGTGGAATGAGTGGGTACAAATCCTAATTTCCCAAGTTGACGCCTGCTTCATGGCGCAACATTATCACGCTCTAACTTTTATTCTATTCATTATTTGGACAATATTTAAATGAATAATATTTAGCAAATATATCATTCCTTGTGATAGTGATTATTTCGATTTTTTGACACAGTCGTTAGCTTGTTATAACAATGTACGCATCATAGATGTGAAAATTATCAATGACTAAAGTTTTCTCAACAATTTCTTTGACAAAAAACAACTGATCGGATTTCGACAAGACCCCTTTAAAAATTTGCCACCATCAGACTGTTTAAACAAGAAATAATCTAACTTGTAGATAGAAATTGCACAGAACAAAACTTTGGCAGCATAGAGTAATATGCAAGGTATGTGTTTTTATCCAAAATACGCACTCTTGACGTGCGGATGAGCCGTGAAAAAGTGCACGCTGCATATTACTCTATGCTGTAAATTTTTGTTCAGTGCACTAAAAGTTAGTATATTTCTTGTCTAAACAGTCTGATGCATTTTTACAAAGAATTCTTGTTGAAATCCGATCAGTAGTTTTTTGTCAAATAAATTGTTGAGAAAACTTAAGTCATTGATAATTTTCATGTGTGATGAGTACATTAAATAAATAAATAAATATATATATCTATCTGACTCCTGTTTCCAACTTAAGTTAGGTCAGGGGGTGGCTATAGCCACCAATTTTCTAGGGCATTTTATGAGTTGTTAACACCGGCTTGCCAGGCCTGTCATGTCCTCTTCAGGTTCACTCGCACTTCTTCCCACCAGTTCACGCCATCCACTTCTGTCTTCCCACAGTTTCCTTGCTTCGACTTCTTCCCACTTCTCACCTCTTTCCTGTATATCATTTCTTATTTGATCTTTCCACTTCTCTCTTGGTCTACCGACTCGTCTTTTAACTTTGTCCCCACTTTCAAATTCTGTCCTTGGAATTCTTTCTTCTCCCATTCTTCTGACATGTCCATACCATCTCAACCTTTCTCGTCCAATTTTGAAAAATAGCTTCTCAACTCCAACTTTTGTCCTGATTTCTTGGCTTCTAATTTTGTCTAACTTCGATATTCCGGCTATGCTTCTTACAAACTTCATTTCGCTGCTTGAATCCTACTTGCATCTACGGCTCCTAGTGTCCAGGTCACTGAAGCATATGTAAGGATGGGTTTGATAGTATACCTTGTACAATAACACCTTGCATTCATTAGGGAAATCCTCATTCCAAAGTAACTTCCTTACTTGCTGATAAAAGGATTCTGCCTGGGCCACCCTTTTACTGATCTCACTTCCCATCTTTGCCTCCTTTGTGATAATGCTACCTACGTACGCAAACTCTTCTGCCTCTTCCAGTTCCTCATTTCCAATTTTAATTTTCTCTCTAGTACTTACTTGTTCCTTTCTTTCTAGATTTTTCCATCACAATAGTTTTACTTTTTCCTACACTGATCTTTAGTCAAATTCTTCTGTTACAAGATCCCACTTCTTCACTTTTGTCTGCACTTCTTCAGCTGTCTCTCCCCACACTAGGATGTCATCCGCATAAATCATTGTCCTTGTGCCAGTTCCCGTCTCTGGTTCCACCTTATTTAATATTTCGTCCATTAATATTGAGAATAGTAATGGGGATATTACACTGCCTTGCCTTAGGCCAGAGTTAGTGGTTAAACCACTCAGTATTTCCATGGTTTGTTTGAACACAACATGTGCATTGTTGGTACATACTTTTTATTTCTTTCGATCATGCCGTGGTTAACACCCTTCTTTTTTAGGCATCCCATACTTTCCCTTGGGGCATGCGATCATAGGCTTTTTCTAGGTCTAAAATACTAGGTGCACCGTTTGTCTGCCTCCCATCTAGTTTCCATGATTTGTCTAACTGCGAATATCAAATCAGTGGTTGACCTTCCACTCCGAAACCCATACTGCTCTTCCCTTAGCTGTGGTTCTATTATTTCATTTAGTCTTGCTTGTATTATTCTTTCATATATCTTAGCTCCTTGGCTCATTAGGGTGATGCCTCTGTAGTTTTTTACTTCCTTCCTGTCACCCTTTTTATAAAGTGGGACAATCACTCCCTTCCGCCAGTCCTCGGGAACTGTTTTTTGTTGCCAGTCTGCTTTTACCACACGGTGCATCCATTCACATAAATAAAAATAAATAAATAAATAAATGAATAAATTGTATTTAGAGTTACCCACTCAGTTATATAA
>JAMZAV010005142.1:0-65433 GCA_024449915.1 Sweltsa coloradensis
GTATTATCGATTGTTGCATTTTGAGTGAACGGCTTAATACCGGAGTGTTACGATTCAGTTGCACCAAATTTAGGATGAATTTATTAGTTCCTTTATATTGATGATGATAACCACACTGGATGCCAAGAATTTGCCTTAAAATGTCAATATGAATGATGATTCCAAAATGCGAAAAAATGGAAAATCGAAAACATAGATTTCAATTAAATTCCCACCATACCGTTTAGCTTACGATAACACCAAATTAAAGTGATCATTCACATTGATTTAATAGTTGTTATCCAGTATGGAAATTTGCGTTAAATAAATCTGTACACTTGGAATAAATTCCCGAAGTTTGAAAAAAATGAATAAATTATGGAGATTTACGTTTTTTTTATTCAGAACCTGTTAATTATTCTAAAAACACGCGTACTGGATCTCATAGATTGATCCTTTATTAACGTTATTGTTAATATAATACCGATGTTGATAACCGTGTTCCCGGAAAAAAAACTAAAAGCTGAGATTCAAAACTCGTCTCCGCGCCAGCCTCAGTTACAAAAAATGTAATCATGAGCATTTGTGACAGCATTTTGGTCAGATACTGAGTTGGTCCATTCTTTACTTAATATAGGCACAATGGAATGAAGTTAATAGTAGAATGATAGCAGCAAGGAACATTGGAAGAAATGATCATCTGTACAAGATGGAAAGATATATGAAATATAGAAGGACATGTTTGAACTATCTGGTAGAGCAGAAAGACTTACCTGCATGGGAAAGTATTCAAATACCCCCAAATACAAAAATTAAAAAAAAAACAGCAGCCAAGCTCTCCTTCAAAAGTCTTCGGCTGTGAATGTTGTGAGATATATAGAAATTGAGCCAATCTTTTCATTTTTCCTCCCAAGTTTCGCATTGAAAAGAAGTAAGATCATTTCGCCTGTTGACGAGCGCCAAGCCAACCGTTTACTTGTTAGAAAAAGTAAACATTTTAAACTCAAAATCATAAAAAAATTAATTGGCCATTGATTTAGGTTCATTACGAGAACTTAAATTCAATGGCCAAGTAATTTGTTATGATTTTGAGTTTAAAATTTTTACTTTTTCTACCACGAAAATGGTTGGCTTGGCGCTCGTCAACAGGCGAAATGATCTTACTTCTTTTCAATGCAAAACTCGGGAGGAAGAATGAAAAGATTGGCTCAAACTATATCTCACAACATACACAGCCGAAGACTATTGAAGGAGAGCTTGGCTGCAGTTTAAAAAAAAATTGTATTTCGGGGGATTCCACTTCTTTTTGCCGTTTGTTTCATCTCAAGGCGTGAAATACTTGATTCTTGGGTAATGTTTATTTACTTTATACGTTCAGGTTTTACAAAAAATAATATAAACAGACCAAGAAATTGGTGGCTGCATAGCCCAGATGCCCAGAGCATGTAGCCCGGACGGCTTAGGTCCCGGATTTGAGCCCCCTGTAGTCACTATACATTCAAAAGACATAGCATATAGCAATGGAAATAACCTCAATAAATATGAACGTTGTAGCCCATGAAAAAATTAGTGGGGCTCTCGGACCCGCGACTGGAAGAGGTGGGTGAAAGGGGTTCCGAATGTCGAAAATTTGTAAATAAAAACAAATATTTTTCTCATGTTTTTCAACAATTCTAAATTATATTAATTTTTTTTAGCTTTCTTACATATTATTTAACTTACATTTTTCAATAAATCATTAAATTGACCACCACATTGGATTCAAAATGGCGGAAATAAATATTTATAAAATTCCGCACATAGTCTCGTGTGGGAAAGTATTTTAAGTCACAATAAGGATAAGAGAACTGTTTAGTGGTCATGGTTATCACAAAAAATACCAATATAGACTTTGTGTTTGTGGTTGAGGAAAGAAGAAAGGAGACCAAGAGCTTACCTTAAGACGCTCGTCTGGAATGCGGGAGACCCGGGTTCAAATCCCGGTCGGGGCGGACTATTTTAACTTCTAAATTGTTGGATGAGCGTAGCGAGCGAAGCGAAGATTCCATTCCACTACACTGGAGAAAAAAATCCGGAATGTTTTTTTTTTGTATTTTTGTCAGTCTGATAACACGATTTCGACTAAACCGATACTCCGATTACAATGAAATTTTATGGAGGCCTTCGAAATCTTTTAACTTAGAAGTGTTACGTTTTTGAGCGCAATCTAAAAATTATTTCTCATGAAAATCGCAATTTTACGATTTTTTTTCAATTTTTAAAACAATTCTTCGACTTATAATACCTACATGCTTTGTCCGATTGTAATGATTTTTTGACAGAACCTTAAGATTAAGAATTGATATATTCGTGTGAAATTTAAACGAAATCGAAAACATATTTCTCATGATAATCGCAATTTTCCGATTTTTTTTCATTTTTTAAATTTCTTCGACTTATAACACCTACATGCTTTATTCGATTGTAATGATTTTTTCACAGAACCTTAATTTTATGAATAAATATATTTGTGTGAAATTAAAACATTAATCGAAAAGTTATTTGTCTTGAAAATCTCTATTTTACGCCTTTTTCATTTTAAAAAAATTACGCTCATTCAACAACGCGCCTGAAAAATCGTTTGCGAAGCTTCCTAGTTGTAAATAAAAACAATTACACCTACGGGAGTGTTTCCCGACCAACCAAATCCAGAAATTTATCTATGTGCTATCTTAAACACAGTTTTTTTAATGGCATTGACATGTAGGTTCATTTCAACCAGTTAACACGCAATTATTGAGATTTTCACATTTCAATTCAATTCAATTTATTCATTCGATCGATACATTGCAACAGATATAACCCCTCTTTGAAGAGTGGGAATTAATAATCCTTAATAACTATTATGTTCCTGAATATGATACACATGATAATGCTGGAAAAAATAAATACAAGGAAAAACGCTTAAGTCCCGTCGCGTTGTTGGATGAGCGTAATTGGTGCATTTAGCTGCCATTGTGTTATGCGGATTTTCTGTTGTTCTGTGAAAAAATCATAACTAAGTTGAAGATTTTTTAAAATTAAATTAACTTAAATAAAAAATTAACTTAAATTTTTGATTATTTTAATTAATCGTAATTTAAAAAAGAAAAAATCGTAGTATTGAAATTTTCATATGAAATAAGTATCCGAATGCGCACAAATTTTACACGAAGTATATTAATTCATAAAATTAAGGTTTTCTGGGAAAAAAATCATTACCGTACAATAGGATAAAGCATGTAGGAGTTATAAGTCAAAGAATTGTTTTAAAACAGAAAAAAACGTAAAATTTCGGTTTCATTTGAAATAGTTTTTCGATTGCGCTCAAATTTCACATGAATACCTAAATTCATAAAATTATGGTTCTGTGAAAAATCATTAAAATCGAATACAGCATGTAGGTGTTATAAGCTGAAGAAATTTTTTAAAAATCGAAAAAAATCGTAAAATTGAGTTTTTAATGAGAAATAATTTTCCGATTGCGCTCAAAAACGTGGCAGTTCTAAGTTCAGAGATTTTAGAAGGCTCCAGAAAATTTCATCGCAATTGGAGTATTGGTTTAGCCGGAATCGTGTTAACAAACAGAAAAAAATACAAACAGAAAAAAAAAAAAAAAAAAAATTACGGATTTTTTTTTCCAGTGTAGTTAAAAGGAATCTTCGCTTCGCTCGCTACGCTCATCCAAATTTAAATATGTAAATGTGGAATTTAAAAATAAGCGAGTTACTAAAGATAATTATAATGATATACACTAGGAAGCTTCGCAACACTTTTTTCAGGCGCGTTGTTGGATGAGCGTAATTGGTACATGCATGCATGCGGATTTTCTGTTGTTCTGTGAAAAATCATTACTTAGTCGATTTTTTTTTTAAATAAAAAATTAAATAAAAATTAACTTAAATTTTTAATATTTTTAATTAATCGTAATTTGAAAAAAAAGAAACAATCGTAAAATTGAATTTTTTTATAAGAAATAATTATTCGATTGCGCTCAAATTTAACAACCAAAATATAAATTCATAAAATTAAGGTTCTGTGAAAAAATTATTACAAAAGGATAAAGTATGTAGGTGTTATAAGTCGAAGAAATATTTTTAAAAATCGAAAAAATTCGTAAAATTGCGATTTTTATGAGAAATAATTTACCGATTGCGTTCAAAAACGTAGCAGTTCTGAGTTTAGAGATTTCGAAGGCCTCCATAAAATTTCATCGCCATTGGAGTAGAGTATCGGTTAAGCCGGAATCGTTTAACAAACTCACAAAAATACAGGAAAAAAAAAAAGAAAAAAAACATTCCAGATTTTTTTTCTAAAGTGTAGTGAAATGGAATCTTCGCTTCGCTCATCCAGTTCATTTACGATCGTACTAGGAAAACGCTTAAGTCACGCCGCGTTGTTGGATGAGCGTAATTTGTGCATTAAGCTGCCATGTGTTATGTGAGATTTTCTGTTGATCTGTAAAAAAAATTATTACTTAGTTCAACATTTTTTTAAATTAAATTAAATTTAATAAAAAATTAACTTAATTTTTTTTTATTAATCATAATTTAAAAAACAGAAAAAATGAATAATTGCGATTTTTATTAGATATAATTCTTCGATTGCACTCAAATTTCACACGAATATCTTTATTCATAAAATTAAGGTTCTGTGAAAAAATAATAGAAATCGGATAAAGCATGTAGGTGTTTATAAGTCGAAGAAATTTTTTTAAATCGAAAAAAAATCGTAAAATTGCGATTTTCATGAGAAATTATTTTTCGATTACGCTCAAAAAACGTGGCAGTTCTAAGTTCAGAGATTTCGAAGGCCTCCATAAAATTTCATGGCAATTGAAGTATTGGTTTAGCCGGAATCGTGTTAACAAACACACAAAAATACATAAAGAAAGAAAGAAGAAAAAAAACATTCCGGATTTTTTTCTCCAGTGTAGTTAAATGGAATCTTCGATACGCTCGCTACGCTCATCCAATAATTGTCGAAGAGAATTGTTCGATGAGGTTTTTTACAATTGGTGCAATATAATGGTACAGATGAAAGTAAGAGACAATGATATGGAGGCATATAACTAAAAAATAGTGACCATATATTATTACAATGTTAGTTGACTTTGAAACAGGACTTTGATAAAGGTGATATATCATTGCTGACTTTTGGTAGAATAATTGTTTATTATTTATTATTTAATTGTTCATTATTAATAATTGTTTATTATTTACGTGGAGAGGAAGTCACTAATCGAGTAGAAGCTGTTTGCTGTGAGATATATTTTTAACTTGTGTTTGAAGGAGGGCAGGGTGGGGGAGGTTTTGATGTTTTCTGGGAGCTTGTTGTAGAGGGTGGAGGCTAGGTACTCGGGGCCTAGTGCAAAAAGGCGCAGGTGGTGGGGCGGCCTATGTATGTGAAGGATGGCTCTTGTGTTGTGGCAGTGCACAGACGCATTGAGAGGGAAGAGGTTACTATTTGTGCACAAAGAGTGCAGCAGACTGGATGAGTGTACATGCTAGAGTTAGAATTCCTAATTCCTTAAAGGACAGGACAGGAGTGTTTTCTGGAGACACCTGCAATAATGCGTATCGCTCTCTTTTGGAGGATGAATATTCTTTTAGCTTGGGGGGTGGCTCCCTAAAATCGCAGGCCATATGATAAGTGAGAGTGGATGTGGGCAAAGTAAACTTGCAATAAGATATGGGGGTGAACAATTTGTTTGAGCTTACGGATAGAGTAGCATCCAGATAAAATTTTGTTGGCAACATGGTTAACATGGATAGACCAGTCGAGTTTTTCGGTCAATGCAAGGCCGAGGACTTTTACGCTGGAAGCACGGGGGATTATATCAGACTCTTGATGAACTAGGGGACAAGTCGGTGGGATCTTATTGGGGGTGTGAAAGAATAGGTATACCGTTTTAGAGCGCGAGATGTAGAGTTGATTGTCGCGGCTGTATGATGACATTTTAGCCACTTGGCTGTTGATTAGGGGGGCAAGTGCCTGAGAGGGATGGTGTTTAGGTAGGGTCAGCAGATGGCTGGAGTCATCCGCATATTGTGTGAGAATACCCTCATCCAGAAAGGTGGCCTGGTCTTTTACAGATATGATATAAGTTAGGGGCCCGAGTATGGAACCCTGGGGAACTCCACAGACTATGGACAGAGATTTAGAGCAAGTTTTGGTGACGGATAGACCATTGGCTGTCTCGATTTCGACTACTTGAGAACGGCCGGAGAGAAAAGAGGAAATCCAATCTAAAGCGATCCCTCGGATGCCGTAGGTATATAGCTTTCCTAGGAGAATTTTGTGATCTATTGTATCAAAAGCCTTTGTCATGTCGTAGAACACTCCTACCGCGTGGTCACCTTTGTCCAAAGCAGAGTAGAGAGGGGAAAGAAAACTGAAGATTGCGCTTGTGGTGGATTTGTTTTTCAAGAAACCATGCTGAGTATTTGAGAGAATGTTGTGATAATTTAGAAATGATGATAGACGATCATGCATGATGTATTCATATATTTTGGAAAAAGAGGAGAGCAGGGAGATGGGTCGATAGTTAGTCATCTAAGATTTTTTACCTTTGTGTTTGTAGATGGGGATTATTTTTGCTGCCTTCAGTTTTGAGGGGAAGATGCCATCAGAAAAGGATTGATTTATGATGTAGGCTAATGGGCCGGAAATAAAGTCCATACATTTGAAAAGAAGAGAGCCTGGCACCTCGTCAAGTCCATATGAGTGTTTGGAACTAAGTTTTCTAGTTACAGTAGCTACTTCAATTGGAATGGTTGGGTGGAGAAAGATAGTTGGGCCGATCAGAGGTCGTGGGGGTTTTGGAGAAGGGGGAGGGTTATTTGATGCATTGGGTTTACCAGCCGGGTTGCACGAGTTGATGAAGAAGTCACTAAAGAGTTCACATTGAGATGATGCGTCAGATATAACTTTACCGTGAGCGATAAGAGAGAGGTTGCATTTAGGTTGCGGGGCATTGGTCTGTGATTTAAGCTTTTGAGGTGTTCTTAGATTCTGATATTAAGGAGTCGTTATAAATGAGTTTAGCTTGGCGAATGTTTCTAGCATGAGACTTTTTTAAATCACGATAAATAAATTTTGTTGTTTGTTGTTGTTAAAAAATGTCACGATATTGTTGTTTACTAGTCGAGTTGTTGGACGACTTCAGTTCAAAATGAATTCAAACAAAAATTTCAAGCCAGGAAGCATGGAAATACACTCGATCCTAAGGAAACAAATATTGTTGGATGAGCGTAGCGAGCGAAGCGAAGATTCCATTTCACTACACTGGAGTTTTTTTCTTTTTTTCTTTTGTATTTGTGTGTGTTTGTCCACACGATTCCGGCTAAACCAATATTCCAATTGCGATCAAAATTTTTGGAGGCCTTCAAAATCATTAAACTTAGAACTGCCACGTTTTTGAGCGCAATCGAAAAATTATTTCTTATGAAAATCGCAATTTTATAAAATTTTCGATTTAAAAAAAAATTCTTCGACTTGAAACACCTACATGCTTTATTCGATTGTAATGATTTTTTTCACAGAAGCTTTATTTTATGAATTAATATATTTGTGTGAAATTTGAGCATAATTTTATTAAAAAAATATTTCTCATGAAAATCGCAATTTAACGATTTTTTTTCTTTTTTTTATTTCTCCGACTAATAACACTTACGTGCTTTATCCGATTGTAATGATTTTTTCATAAAACTTTAATTTTATGAATAAATATATTTTTGTCAAATTTGACTGCAATCAAAAAATTATTTTTCATAATAATCGCAATTTTAAGATTTTCCCGATCTTTTAAATTTCTTTAACTTATTAACACCTGTATGCTTTATCCGATTGTTATGATTTTTTCACAGAACTTTAATTTTATGAATTTATATGTTCGTGGGAAATTTGAGCGTAATCGAAAAATTATTTCTGAAAAACAATCGCAATTTTACGCTTTGTTCGTTTAAAAAAAATTACGCTCATCCAACAACGCTCCTGAAAAAGCGTTTGCAAAGCTTCCTAGTATATAAATTTAGGGATAGAAGGCTAGGATTAAGTTTTAAACGTTCAGGTATCTCCATTGCTTAATAAGTAATTGTATTTTATTTTTTTGTTTTGTTTCATTTGTGCTTTATTGATCATGAAGTGTTGACATTTTAATAATCAAATTAACATATGACACACATAATTTTCTACAAGTGGTAAATCACAACTGATGCAAAAACGATCACCTAGATTGTAAGCCTTAGTACCATGAGCTCTCAAAAAATTCAGCCTATTCGGACCAATAGTTTAGGAATGAAATGTTTCCCTTATAAGCCATACATGGTTTAAAAAGAGCGGGGATAATGGACTATAAACGAAATTACAATAACAAATTATAAAATACTATTTATATATTTTGTCTAATCAATAAAAATAAATATTTTTTATAAAAATATTACATCAATATTTTATATTACATACATATATTATATTATAACTTTCTTTTAAATCACGTCAAACCATAAATAAATATATTTATATAATTAGACTTATAATACATATAAATATATACTATAAAAAGCCTACCAAATTAAAAAAGATTAAAAACCCAAACTTATTACAACTATTTAAAGCATAAAACAAATGTTTTATTTTGTGTAGCTATTTCGTTTTTTCACCCGTTTTTCAACAACGTCCTCCCTTAAAAGGCCATGAAAAATGGCTAAATGAAAGAGTACCTTTATAGCTGAGCGGATTAGGTCAACTATTAGGGTTTTTGTGAAAGAAGCGTGAATTTTGGCTCAAACACTTATAACATTATTCTGATCAAATTGCCAAGAGAGGCCTAAAAAAGTCCACTGGTTTGGGGGTTGGGGGGGGGGGGTCAAACATTAGGGGTGGGGGGGAACTAAAAAATTCATACGGCAATGAATTAAACAATAACAAACTCAAATTTTGGAATATGGTTGCTTTAGGTTTGCATAATTGAAAAAAAAAAATCATACTTGAACCTCACTTGTTAATATTATCTGATTATGTTATTATGATTATGATTATTATGTAAATTTTTGGAGGCCTTCAAAATCATTAAACTTAGAACTGCCACGTTTTTGAGCGCAATCGAAAAATTATTTCTTATGAAAATCGCAATTTTATAAAATTTTCGATTTAAAAAAAAATTCTTCGACTTGAAACACCTACATGCTTTATTCGATTGTAATGATTTTTTTTTTCACAGAAGCTTTATTTTATGAATTAATATATTTGTGTGAAATTTGAGCATAATTTTATTAAAAAAATATTTCTCATGAAAATCGCAATTTAACGATTTTTTTTATTTCTCCGACTAATAACACCTACACGTGCTTTATCCGATTGTAATGATTTTTTCATAAAACCTTAATTTTATGAATTAATATATTTTTGTCAATTTGACTGCAATCAAAAAATTAATTTTTTATAATAATCGCAATTTTAAGATTTTTCCCGATCTTTTAAATCTCTTTAACTTATTAACACCTGTATGCTTTATCCGATTGTTATGATTTTTTTTCACAGAACTTTAAATTTTATGAATTTATATGTTCGTGGAAAATTTAAGCGCAATCGAAAAATTATTTCTAAAACAATCGCAATTTTACGCTTTGTTCGTTTAAAAAAATTACGCTCATCCAACAACGCTCCTGAAAAAGCGTTTGCAAAGCTTCCTAGTATATAAATTTAGAGATAGAAGGTTAGGATTAAGTTTAAACGTTCAGGTTTCTCCATTGCTTAATAGGTGATTGTATTTTATTTTTTGTTTTGTTTCATTTGTGCTTTATTGATCATGAAGTGTTGACATTTTAATAATCAAATTAACATATGACACACATAATTTTCTACAAGTGGTTAATCACAACTGATGTCAAAAACGATCACCTAGATTGTAAGCCTTAGTACTATGAGCTTTCAAAACATTCAGCCTATTCGGACCAATAGTTTAGGAATGAAATGTTTCCCTTATAAGCCATACATGGTTTAAAAATGCGGGATAATGGACTATAAACGAAATTACAATAACAAATTATAAAATACTATTTATATATTTTGTCTAATCAATAAAAATAAATATTTTTTATAAAAATATTACATCAATATTTTATATTACATACATATATTATATTATAACTTTCTTTTAAACCACGTCAAACCATAAATAAATATTTATCTTTATATAATTATACTTATAATACATATATATAAATATTATACTATAAAAAGCCTACCAAATTAAAAAAGATTAAAAACACAAACTTATTACAACTATTTAAAGCATAAAACGAATGTTTTATTTTGTGTAGCTATTTCGTTTTTTCACCCGTTTTTCAACAACGTCCCTCCCTTAAAAGGCCATGAAAGTTGGCTTAATGAAAGAGTACCTTTATAGCTGAGGGGGATTAGGTCAACTATTAGGGGTTTTGTGAAAGAAGCGTGAATTTTGGCTCAAACACTTATAACATTATTCTGATCAAATTGCCAAGAGGAGGCCTAAAAAAAGTCCACTGGTTTGGGGGGGTTGGGGGGGGGGTCAAACATTAGGGGTGGGGGGGAACTAAAAAATTCATACGGCAATGAATTTAACAATAACAAACTCAAATTTTGGAATATGGTTGCTAAAGGTTTGCATAATTGATAGAAAAATCATACTTGACCTCACTTGTAAATATTATCTGAATATGTGACCTTTGACCTTTTGCTACTAATGTGTGTTATATTGAAAGAAATGTATCGTGTGACCACTCATTTTGTCACAAATCATCCCCAGAATAAGAATTAAGAGTCCACATGTGTTTTTCGATGACGTGTGCCAGATCATTCCGTGACCTTTGACCTACAACCGGGAAAAATTTGACTCGGATTATCTTTATTATTCGAGGTTTTGTGACAGAAGCGTTAATTTTGGCTCAAACACAAAACTAAAAATATTCTGATTAAATTCCCAAGAGGAGGCCCTCAAAAAGGCCCGCTGGTTAGGGGCTGGGGGAGGGGGTAAACATTGGGGGGGGGGGAAAGGAAACAAAAAGAAAGTGATACACCTCTGAATATAATAATAATAACAAACTCAAATTTCTTCCGTCTTCTTCTGTCCATCATCCGTCCGTTTGCCCATTGTCGTCGCCGTCGGGGAGGTAGTCAAAGGGAAGGGAAAGTTCCCCGACGACGACTCAGAGCTCGCCATTAGTTTCGGGGAGTGGAAGTTCCCTACTCACGGGCCAAACCACGAGAAGGTTGTGAGTTAGACTTAGATGGCCCTTATTTTTTTATTTTTTTTTTGAGTTAGCTTTCTCTTTGACTCGCAGACACAGTGTATAATTATGCATGGAGTGGGAGAAGTTGTCATGATAACCTTATAAACAAAAGTAACGTAGGCCCTACATTACATTATACAGTAAGTTCATTTTAACATAAGGCATGATATCGTTGTCGGCATCAAATTTGTTCTTATACTCTTGGCATTCCCCTCTGCACTTACATGAAAGCAAAACCATGGCTGGTCCTTTTGTTTTTACATGTGCATTGGTCTTCAATGCAATCTTTTTTTACATTACATACAATAACTTCATTGCATGATTGCATTGCGTCAGGAAGTGTAGTCCAGTGTGGATTCCATGCACCAGATGTATCCTTTACCCATCCCCAGGCAGAAGAACTTGGAATTATTGGTAAAGAGATGGCTGATGATCCCCAAATGAATCCAGCTGAAAGATAGAACGTAGAACATGTAACGCAACGCATCTTGAGTTGGAGAATAAGTCCCGGAAAATGTCTCATTATGTTTAAAAGTAGGTCAGACATTTTAAATGGACCATAATGAGAAACAGTGAGGTTCCAAACACAATCATGAACGCACAAAAAGACACCACGTGCCGTGAATGGAATTATGCCATTTGCTATGAAAGTCAGTGGCTACAAAAACAACATAAAAAGTGAATGAATCACGCCAGTTGCTATGTCAACAGTGACCCCACAAAAAACATACAACGTGAATGAATCACGCCAGTTGCTATGTCAACAGTGACCCTTACAAACAACATACAACGTAAATGAATCACGCCAGTTGCTATGTCAACAGTGACCCCACAAACAACCAAAAAAACGTTAATGAATAACGCCAGTTGCTATGTCAACCAGTGACCCCACAAACCAACTTACAACGTGAATGAATCACGCCATTTTTCCTATGTCAACAGTAAACCCCACAAACAACATACAACGTGAATGAATCACGCCAGTTGCTATGTCAACCCAGTCACCCAACAAACAACAGACAACCGTGAATGAATCACGCAAATTGCTATGTCAACAGTGGCCCCACAAACAACATACAACGTGAATGAATCACACCAGTTGCTATGTCAACAGTGCCCCCACAAACAACATAAAACGTTTATGAATCACGCCTTTTTGTTTGCCGAAGAAATTTTTGACTGCACTAATACTTCAATAGAGAGCTCTCGCGTTGTGGTGTTTCCTCTCCCACTTCCAAACTGGGTTTGTGACTGGCGGATGGCAAGACACAATGCAATCATCATTCGAAAGGAACTGGGCAATGCCCCAATTATGCTTGTTTTTTTCCGTTGGATTAAATCCATCAACAGAGTTGGAATTTCATTTAATGAGAAATGTTTTGGTAAGGTGAATCTAGACTTGCATTTTAATTTAGGCATAGTGGGAAAACTCCTAATAATTTTGCAGCTGATAAAAGCTCTGCAATTATTTGTTATAATTTAAAATTATGATGGTTTAGGCCCTAATTATAAATTTTCCTTTTATCCAAGCCATTACAACACTCATTTGGAACTCTTATTAATTCTTATTTTAGGGATAATTTGTGACAAAAACGAGTGGTCACACGGTACATTTTGTTACATTAGACAAATTTGTCACCACAGGTTTAAAGGTCACATAAACTGGTGATATGTACAGGTGATGTCAAGAATGATTTGTTTCAGTTACGCAACTTTAAGGGACCTTATTCCAAAATAAGAGTCTTTTATTATTATATTTGGTAGCATATGATTTTGATTCGTCGTCGTCCCGCCCCCCGAATGTTTGATCCCCCCCCCCTTACAACCCCCAAAACCCGTAGATTTTTTGGCCTTCCACTTGGCAAATTGATCAGAATAATATCTGAAGTGTTTGACCCAAAATTCACGCTTCTATCCAAAACCCCAAATAATTAAGGTAATCCGAGTCACAATCCTTGGTTGTAGGTCAAAGGTCACGGAATGATCTTGCACACGTCATCGAAAAACTCATGCGGACTCTTAATTTTTTATTCTGGGGATAATTTTGTGACAAAATGAGTGGTCACACGATACATGTCTTTCAATATAACACACAATAGTAGCAAAAGGTCAAAAGGTCCCATAATCAGATAATATTAAAGTGAGGTCCAGTTTCGATTTTTTTTTTCAATTATGCAAACTTTAAGCAATCATATTCCAAAATTTGAGTTTTTTTATTATTTAATTCCCAGCCGTAAAGATTTTTTATTTCCCCCCTCCACCCCCCGTGTTTGACACCCCCCAACCCCCCAAAAACCCGTGGGCTTTTTTTAGGCCTCCTCTTGGCAATTTGATCAGAAAAAATATTATTAGTGATTGAGCAAAAATTCCACGCTTCTTTCACAAAACCCCTAATTGTTGTGAATTCGCCTCTAAACCGCTAGATATTAATAAGAAAGCTAAAAAAAAAAAATTGGCGGGACCTAACCTCACTATCGGCCATTAGTTGTCGTTTTTTGACAAAAGTGTAGCCAGCACAGCCAGTGCAAAATTAAATTTTGAAAATCGGTTTTCTGGATATAGTTTCATTATACCTTTAGCTTCAGCTTCAGCTATAAGTACAAATAGATTTCTGAAATAACAGTTGATTTAAAAAAAAATTGTCAGACGATACAAAACTCGAAAAATCTCGTATTTGTACCGTTTGCCAAAAAAAATTGCACACCTACCGGGTCCGAAATTAAACTCTCGCCCGCTCGCCCGGGGCTAGTGAAACTTTAAAAAATCTCATTTCACTAGCCCGACAGGCTAGTACTTTTTCCAGAGTTTTCCCCAAACGCCTTCCAAAGAATTATTACTTATTCTTCTTCTTCTTCTTCTTCTTCTTTCTTCTTTTTTCTTCCCTTTTTCTTCTCTTCTTCTTCTTCTTCTTCTTCTTCTTTTTCTTCCTTTTCTTCTTCTTTCTTTTCTTCTTATTATTATTATTATTATTACTATTATTATTATTATTATTATTATTATTATTATTATAATAAATAATTATTATTATTATATTATTATTATATATTTTTTTTATTATTATTTTTAAATTTCTAGGGAAACGCCAAAGTCGTTGTTAAACGAGTGAGTGAGTGAGCCAAGTGTTGAGTAACCCGGGAACATCCCCTTTCCTCCCCTATACCTAAGGATCTAGCCCAGTATGAGGAATGATACCGGGTACTCAACACATGGCTCACCCACTCGTTTAACAACGACTTTGGCGTTTCCCTAGATTTTAAATTGAACTTTGAAATGCGAATCGTGTTCAAAACGTATTAGCGTGAAACATTAACAAAATTTCCAAGATAAAACAAAATCACCTAAGTTTTATTTCCCATTAACACCCCTCAAAAATAATTGTGGGGTAAAAATAAAAAAAAAGTTCGAGCTAACGGGGATCGAAACCCCAACCCTCCGTGTGGTAGGCTAAATGCTTACCATAGCCATGCAAGCCACGTAGATGTGGTCCCGATAGCTGCTACTAAACAAATGCTATCGATATTTTAAAATTCACATTTTTATTTATTGTAGGATTAAATCGCAATGGATCTAGTGATTTTGTTAGCAGTTCTCAATAATTTCGTACCGGATGTGTTTAAATTTCAGCCCAATCTGTTCAGCGGTTCGGCTGATTTTCGACGTACAGACAGACAGACAGACAGACAGACAGATAGACAGACAGAATCACAGAATGAGAACCGTTCGAGTTGAATGGAGACACTCGGTCGCTCCGCTCCCTCGTTTAATAACTAGGAAAACGCCAAAGTCGTTGTTAAACGAGTGAGTGAGTGAGCCAAGTGTTGAGTACCGGGAACATCCCCTTCCTCCCTATACCTAAGGATCTAGCCCAGTATGAGGAATGATACCGGGTACTCAACACATGGCTCACGTTTACTCGTTTAACAACGACTTTGGCGTTTCCCTAGATATTTAAATTGAACATTTGAAATGCGAATCGGGTTCAAAACGTATTAGCGTGAAACATTACAAATTTCCAAGATTAAACAAAATCACCTAAGTTTTATTTCCCATTTAACACCCCTCAAAAATAATATGTGGGTGTAAAAATATAAAAAAGTTTCGAGCTAACGGGTATTGAACCTCAACCCTCCGTGTGGTAGGCTAAGTGCTTACCAATAGGCCATGCAAGCCACGTAGATGAGGTCCCGATAGCTGCTACTAAACAATATGCTATCGATATTTTAAAAATCACATTTTTATTGATTGTAGGATTAAATCGCAATGGATCTAGTTGATTTTGTTAACAGTTCTCAATAATTTCGTACCGGAGTGTCTGTTTAAAATTTCAGCCCAATCTGTTCAGCGGTTCGGCTGATTTTCGACGTACAGACAGACAGACAGACAGACAGACAGACAGAATCACAGAATGAGAACCGTTCGAGTTGAATGGAGACACTCGGTCGCTCCGCTTCCTCGTTTTCAGCAAACTAAAAAACGCCAAAGTCGTTTTTAACGAGTTAGTGAGCCATGTTTTAAAAAGGGGATTTTTCACGGGGAAGATTGGTCCGCAGGTCCCCCCGAGAATTTCCCCCCCTCTTTACCACCCCCCCCTTTCCTGGCCCAAGTACAGGGGACAAGGGGTAGATGTATCTATCTAATATCCCGCCCCTTTCTTCGATGGTCTCGAAACCACCAATTTAAAATTATTTTCGTTTAAAATAGTGTTAAACCTTCCTTCCTTTCATTACGTAAACTGTTGTAATTTACCTTTTAAATCCCCTTTAATGTTATGTTTTAACTTAAATGTTTTTTAAGAAAAAATAAACCGAAAAATTTTTTAAAATGAAAAAATTTGATTAAAAAAGTAAAACTTAACGATAAAACAACACACTTCTTCATCAGAAGTGCTAAAAATTTTTTAAAAACATTGTTTTCTCAATCTTTTTTTGCTTTAAAAAACTTTTTTCGTGTTGTTTTTTTTCAGGGAAACTTAAAATTTAAAAATCTTTAACATTTAAGAACTTTAAAAAGTAAATAAAACAGTTTAAGTAAGAAAAAAAATTAATTTATCTCTATTCAGGGTTTAAGAACCACAAAAAAAGGGGCGAGGATAGGGAGATCTAAATCTTTTGCACTCTGCCCCTCCCAGGAAGGTGGTGGGGGTAAAAAGGGAGGAAATTCCCGACCTGTGGACCAATCTTCCCCCGGGAAACCCCCTTTGTACCCCGGATCATTCCCCCTCTTAGCGATCCCGCCTTGGGTATATGGGAGGAAATGGTGTTCCCGGGGACTCAAACTTGGCTCTTTACTCATTTAACAACGACTTTGGCGTTTCCCCAGTTATTTAAATGAACATTTAAAATGCGAATCTGTTCGAAACGTACTACGTGAAAAATTAACAAAATTTCCCCAAAATAAAACAAAATCCCCCCGTTTTTTTTTCCCCTTTAACACCCCTAAAATAATAGTGGGTGTAAAAATATAAAAAAAATCATACTAACGGGTATCGAACTCCAAACCTCCCTGCGGTAGGCTAAATGCTTACCAGTAGGCCATGCCATGCCACGCAGATTTCGTCCCGCTACCTGCTACTAACAAATGCTATCGATATTTTTACAAAATCACATTTTTATTTATTGTAGGCTTAAATCGCAATGGATCTAGCTGATTTTGTTAACAGTTCTCAGTAAACTCGTACCGGATGTCTGTTTAAAATTTCAGCGCAATCTGTTCAGCGGTTCGGCTGATTTTCGACGTACAGACAGACAGACAGACAGACAGACAGACAGACAGACAGACAGACAGACAGAATCACAGAATGAGGGCCGTTTGAGTTGAATGGAGACACTCGGTCGCTCCGCTCCCTCGTTTAACTAGGGAAACGCCAAAGTCGTTGTTAAACGAGTGAGTGAGCCATGTTAAACGAGTGAGTGAGCCATGTGTTGAGTACCCGGTATCATTCCCCATACTGGGCTAGACCCATCCTTAGGTATATGGGAGGAACGGGGATGTTTCCGGGTACTCAACACTTGGCTCACACACTCGTTTAACATCGACTTTGGCGTTTTCCTAGTTTAAATTGAACATTCAAAATGCGAATCGTGTTCAAAACGTATAAGAGTGAAACATTAACATATTTCCAAGATAAAACAAAATCACCTAATTTTTATTTCCCATTTCACATCCCTCAAAAATAATATGTAGGTGTAAAAATATAAAAAAGTTCAAAACTAATGGGTGTCGAACCCCAACCCTCCGTGCGGTAGGCTCTATGCTTACCACTATGCCATGGCAGGCACGTAGAATTTGTCCCGCTAGCTGCTACTAAACAAATGGTATCGATATTTTAAAAAATCAGGGATTAAATCGCAATGGATCTAGCTGATTTTGTTAACAGTTCTCAGTAAACTCGTGCCGGATGTCTGTTTAAAATTTCAGCGAAATCTGTTCAGCGGTTTTCGGCTGATTTCGACGTACAGACAGACAGAATCATAGAATGAGAGCCGTTCGAGTTGAATAGAGACACTCAGTCGCTCCCCGCTCCCCGTTTCATTACTACTACTACTAGGGAAACGCCAAAGTCGTGTCAAACGAGTGAGTGAGCCAAGTGTTGAGTACCCGGGAACATCCCCTTTCCTCCCCTATACCTAAGGCTGGATCGAGCCCAGTATGGGGGATGATACCGAGTACTCAACACATGGCTCACCCCACCCCGTTTAACAACGATTTTGGCGTTTCCCTAGTTATTTAAATTGAACATTTAAAAGCGAATCGTGTTAAAAAACGTATTAGGCCGTAAAACATTAAAAAATTTTCTAAAAATGAAACAAAATCACCTAATTTTTATTTCCCTTTTAAAAACCCCTCAAAAATAATATGTGGATGTAAAAATATAAAAAATTTTCGAACTAACGGGCATCGAACCCCAAATTTCCGTGCGGTAGGCTTAATGCTTACCACTGTGCCATGCAGCCACGCAGATCTCGTCCCTCTAGCTGCCTAAAACAAATGCTATCGATAATTTAAAAAAATCACATTTTCATTTATTGTAGGCTTAAACGCAATGGATCTTGCTGATTGTTAACAGTTCTTAGTAAACTCGTATCGGATGTCTGTTTAAAATTTCAGCGAAATCTGTTCAGCGGTTCGGCTGATTTTTCGACGTACAGACAGACAGACAAGAATCACAGAATGAGAGCGTTGAGTTGAATGGAGACACTCGGTCGCTCCCCTCCCTCGTTTAATTATTATTATTATTATTATTATTATTTTTATTTTTATTATTATTATTATTATTATTATTATTATTATTATTGTTATTATTATTATTATTATTATTATTTATTTACACAATTTATTGGTCGGGACATTTCGCCGCGTCGATACTGCTTTAATTGCTTTTGACGTTTCAGCTCAACTGTGTGGGCTATCCTCAGAAAAACAAGATATAAATTCTAAAAACTTACAAAATAAAAAGCCCAGACCAGCGTTCCATATAAAAACAAAATCACCAACAAACAGTTACCATGACCAGGCCCCGCCTTCTTTAAACTGCATTACATGCTTATGAGGACTTCTACACCCAAAATATCACATTTAAGACTTTCTGGTCTTATACGATCACTTCGTGTCGGACTTCCACTTTCTTGTGGCTTGATTCCATTCTGGGACAGGGAGGACGAGTAAGGTCTGATTTTGAACCTGTAAGTAAGATGTCGGTGATAATGCAATTTTTGCGATACGGCCGCGTTGGAGTTGTTTGATCTTTTTAAAATTAGCGTCCATCGACTCGCTCAGCTTAAACCCACCATCACCATTGAAATTGGTTTGGTGATTTTTAGGCAATTTCAATGGACTCTCTAACCATCTTGGTATAAAGCCGAGTCTCTTTTGCAAACTTTGTGGCACTATCAAACAGACTTTCATTCCTTGGATTGTTAGCATTTCACAAGCATGTTTTAGCACCGCTGACTGTTCTTTTCGAGCATGCTACAATGAGCTGTTGTTCCCCTGTCCTGCATGTTTTTGGCCTATATAAACCACGCCACACTTGCAAGGAATTTGGTAACACCACTCTCTTGTGGCAGTGAAATTATATCCTTGACTGGCTTCATCAAATTGGCTACCTTTTTTCCATGGAGTATAAACAGTTTTGATCTCTTTTTTGGCTAAAATTCGACCGATTCGGTCCGTCGTGTACTTCACGTAGGGCAGGAATGCTCTCGGATGTTACCGTTAGACTCATCTTCAACTATCGCTCTATTGTCTTGTCTCTGTGTCCTGTTCAAACCCTGTTGATGGTTGCTTAACTGTACCATTATTTAATAATGCTTCTCTGAGTAACACACCCGAAAAGCTAGCTGCCATTCGTCTCTAATTCCATAGTAAACTGAATGCTTGGATGGATGCTATTTCAAATAGACCAAAATGCATGTAGTGTTTCCCTACCATCTGGCCAAATCTGCATAGATGTCATCCATATATCGCAACCAAATCTTTGCTTAAGAGTGTGTCCGAGTCCAGTGGCTTTTGACTCGAAATCATCCAAAAATAGATAGGCTACTACTGGAGATAAGGGCTGCCCATTGGAAGTGCCTCAGCTGTTTATACATCGTCTCCCTCAAAAACAAAGAATGTGGATTCGAGACAATGGTAATTAAGTCCGAGATGTGTTTTGCAAAGGAATTCTTTTTCCCGTACCCCTTCATTGCTTCTGGCACTGAATATTAGTAAACAATGACACATGTCAAAACTTACCATCCAAGTCCTTGGTCATCGAATGTTAGTCTTAAGACATACAATAAAATGAAACCAGATTCTTATATATGACTTGGGTCTCTGGCACAAGTGGTTGGATCTGTTTTAGGCAAGTGGCGAGCCAACTCATGGGTAGGGGAACCTATTGCGTTTACAATTGGACGTAACGGAACTGCTGCTGCTTGTGAACTTTAGGGAAGACCATATATCCTCGTCGTTTCTCTAGCGTGTTTGGGTTATTGCTTTTGTTTAACCACGCGTCCAGAGGTGAATTCTTTAATCAGTTTTGCTTTTAAAAGGGTTATATAAGCTGAGTCGGGTCGTGGGGCACCTATTTTAAAATGTTCAAAGACACTCCAACGCTGCCGTATCCCAATATAATTGCATTACCCCGACATCTTACTTCCTGGTTTCGAACACAACCTTTCGCCTCCCTTCCGCAGAACTGGAATCAGCCCCCAAGTAAGTGGAGTCCGAAGGAAGGGATCGTATACGTACCAGAAACTCTTAATGTGATAGTTTTGGGTGTAAGAAGCCTCATAAGAATGTAATGCAAGTTTATAGAAGGCGGGGCATGGTCATGGTACTGTTTTTTGTTTGGTGATTTTGTTTTTCTATGGTAACGCCTTGTCTGGGCTTTTTTATTTTTTGTAAAGTTTTTAGAATTAATATCTTGTTTTTTCTGGATGATAGCTCACCAGTCTTGAAACGTCAAAAGCAATAAAGCAGTATCGACGCGGCGAAATGTGCCCGACCAATAATTGGTGTAAATTATTTACTGGCCGCGAAAACTTTAAAATTTGAATTATTATATTATTATTTTATTGGGATGTATTCATCCAACTCGGTCAAAACCGGAGCTAACATTTGTACGGACCTTACGCAAGTACTAGATCCATTTGTATATTATATTATATACCTACATTAGTTACTTTGTTCTTTACACTGCAAACAAAATAGTCATTTATAATATAGTTTGTAGTGTGATGTTTTTCTTTCTGCTGTGTACGGTCGTGGCCGATTTCTCGTCGCCATCTAATCCAGCATTTGCTTCTTCGGACTATGTGAAACCCACGAAACCATATCAGGATGGAAAGCTGCTCTCAATCTCGAAATATCTCTTAGTTTAGAAATTTACGAACTATTCTACAAGTGTTGAGTATTACTGCCTTTTGGAGTCGTCGATGTAAACATTGGGTGGAAGATCTAGTTGTTTAATGCTTTTATTTAGCTTCTGTCGTATGATGCCATAAGCCGTGGATATCACGTATGGTATTGTATTAACCTTTTTCTGTTTCCAATCTCCGGATCTCATTGCAAGTTCACTATACTTTTCAATTTTTTTTCTTCCATGTAGTCTCTACGTTCTGGCAACATTGGGCAGCAACGGCAATAAGGGTAGTTTCTTGTTTCTTCTTGTCAATTATAATTATATCCCGGTGCTGTTGTGATGTTAGTTTGTCTGTTATAACTGTGCTGTCGTTATAAATAATTTGAAACTTTGCTATCTAGTACTTTCTCCCGTTTGTATGGTGGTAGTAAGGTGTGTGGTGTGTGTGTATCAATGAGGTTGTACTTGAATTGCTAGTTTTTGGTGAAATAAGTTAGCTACTTGGTTTATGTCTGTAGAGGGTAATCCGTTTATCATAGTGACTGGCACCCGGATATTGATGTGTTTCGATTGTTTCACCCACTTACACTACATTTTCCTACATTGATCATTTCTGTAGCATCTTGTATAATGTTAATTTTTTGATAATTTTTCGTTGCAATCCCTCGGTCTTGAATAGCAAGCAAAAACCTTTTTGTTTCTCCAAATAGTTCCCCCCGTTGTTTAACCACCTATTTATGCTTTTATATCTACGTGACCTTTAGTAGTTCATCATAATGTCTCTTGTGTAGGGTCTTTTCTGAGGACTTACCTCCTTTGAAGCGTCAGTTATGAGTTCCTCTTGGAGATTGACATGTTCGTTTGCTTAGATGATGGGTTAATGATTTGTCAGCTACACCACAGCCCTATCAGTGTTGATTGGGTTGCTCTTTGTGAAAAAAATATTTTCTTTAAAAGGTCTAGTTGTTTATAATATAGTTTTTCAGATCAATTAGGTGGCCTCGTCCTCCTTGTTCTCTTGGAAGTGTCAATCTCTCTATTGCTGATTTAGGATGATGCATTCTTTGTTTAGTAAGTGTAGGAACGAGTTAATATTTCCAGCGCGTGGATGTCCTGTTGCGTCCAATTTTAATGATTCCGATGAATATTCATACTGGTTTAGCATATGTATTTATTGCTTGATCCTTGCTTTTGGACCGTTTAGTTGGCGTCTTTGAGGCTAGATTTTTAGTCGCTTCTTGTATGTATCTATCATTTTACTTTCATTACTTTTATGTTCAATTCTGCCAGGTTGTGAGAATCCTAAATATTTATATACGTCGTTATCATCCATACTTCCAATCCGATTTCATCATCATCTAGCTGGAACTCTTCTTGCCTGCGTTACTTCGCCTTTTCGATATGTAGCGGCTTACACTTGTCTACTCCAAACTCCATGCAGATATTTGACTAAGTTAAATGTAGTAATTTGATTAAATTGTTAAGTGACAAAATTTGATGCAATATAACTTTAGATCATCCATGAATAAATATGGGAGAATTCTGTGACCTACCATATTATTGTCCTTAAGTTTAATACGTATGTTGATTCGTTAAGCATATTATGCGACAGTGGGTTTAATGACAGACAAAACCATAATGGCGCTAAATGGAGTCACCTTGGAAAATGCCCTTTTAATTTGATTGGAATCTGTTAGTTATCTGCTGGTTTTTTCCATATTTATTTAAGTATTGTTTTTCCATGTCTTCATTACTGTCCCTTCAAAAGTTTACAATTACCGGGGTTGATTTTATATATTTGTAAAATCTGAATAAAGCGCATGTGTGTGGTTGTTGAGGTCAATAACTTTCTTGTAGTCAATGTAGTTTCGTGAATATTCCTTTCTTAATGTGTGCCCTGGTTCATTACAGTGAGTCGATATGAGTTGTTCTTTACATCCCTGCATTATCTTAACATGCATCCTTTTTGTTCCTCGGCCATGATATTGTTTCTCGCAATGCTTATATACTTTATTTGTTATGCATGAAGTCAATATTTTATAATATAGTTGGTAGACATGTAATGGGCCGATATTTACTTTGGGTTCTTCTGTCATTATCTTTCGGTTTGAGAAAGGTTACTCATTCAGTCAAGAGATTCGGGTGTTTCTTAAACTTCATTATAAACTCGTTGAGACTTTTCTAATTTGATGTGAGTAGTATTGAATTTCTTATCCAGAAAAAATTTTGAATATTATCATTACCTGGTGCTTTTCAGCTATCTTGTTGCACTGATTGTCGGACTTTAATTCTCCAACATTTGATACCTCTTCGAACCCCCCCCGCCCCCCCCCTCATCTCATTAACATCGGCTCATCCTGCTCTTTCGTCTTGATCCATGTGCCATCCTGGTTGTGTGGCTAACCGGGTTACCCCATATTCCTGCCCCAAAAACTCTTCTATCTCCGTCTTAGTTTGGTGCTCCATTTCGCTGTTATTTCTTCGTAACTAGATAGTTTTTTTTGGTAAAACTGTTTTTCCTTTTCTTTGACATTCGGTTTTGTTCTTTTCTAATGCTACATTCTCTATATCTTTTTTAATCTCTTAGCAAGAGCACTTACTTTTTGTTACGTGTATTGAAATATTCGTGAATGAATTTGTTCAGTGTTGTCATGTTTTGTGTGAACCTTGATCTCTTTCAATTATATTTTGCAGTAGAGTACGACATTTATTTAGATCGATTCCCATTCGCAATTGTTCCAATCTACCGATATCTTTCCTAAACTCATCGCTTCTCCCAATTAGTCGCTGTTCCTTTTCGGAATTTTTCTTCTCTTGTTTGTCTTTGAAGGGTAGCAGATTTTACCTTTAAGCCCAAATATCTAACCACTGCTACAGCTGCACGGTAAATTGCCGCTGAACTGTCTGCAAATGATAGTTGTCTGTGGGTATTTATTATTATTATTATATTATTTATTATTATTTTATTATTATTATTATTATTATTATTATTATTATATTATTATTATTAATTAATTATTATTATTTTTTATTATTATTTATAGTGGTTCTTTTATTGTTCAAGGGAACAATCTCAGGTACATTTGGGGCGCCGTCCTGGTATACACAAGGCGGGGTGAGGCCAGCCCAACAAAAGGTTTCCATTATAACAGCGTGAAAACATAAGTAGTGTACACATATTACTGTAGACAAATTAATCTAATTAACAAAATAATAATAAAGATGAGTGTGATAACAAAAATCAATAAATTTCTATCTAAAACAAGCAATTGTATGGCAACATCTTTTAGAGAGAGAGAGAGAGAGAGAGAGAGAGAGCGAGAGAGAGAGAGAGAGAGAGAGAGAGAGAGTAGAGAGGAGAGAGAGGAGGAGAGAGAAAGAGAGGGATTACTGCAAAAAATCTTCTGACTATGTGGCACGTTTGAAGATGACTGCTTTTCTGGCATCTGAGTAGAAGATTGGGAGACGACCCAGGCATTGTAGGCTGGCAGAGAGTGAAGATGTTATGTGACTCCAGTGGCTTGAGATCACGATAGGCACGACAGTAACAGTTTTCATTTTCCAAATTCTTTCGTTATTTCTTGACTTAAAATTTTGATAGTTTTCCACCTTAGTGTTCTCGGTGTTCTCAATAGTTTTTACTCATAGGGGATCGCAATGTCAATTAGATATGTAAGTCCTGTTGAGATTTATCGGCATAACAATGATGTCCGGTTGTTGTGTCTATGGTTTTGTCTGTTATAACCTGTTTATGGGCCCAATACATTAATAAATTCTGCATTTTTTTTCGATCACCAGGTGCAGGAGAATACTTGTATATAAGGAGGTGGATTGACAAGTAGGATGTGTGCGTTCATTCCTAGATGTTGATAAACTATCTTTGCTTCCCTGATTATGCCTACTAGATACCACTTGTTGGCTATTTGTAAGGAACACCCGGCTATACATGGTCTATTGTCCTCCGAAAACTTTGCTTTTCCTACACATACATTGTCATTGGATTTGATGATGAATTTTTTATAGTTTGTTGGTATTTATAACCTGATCTTAGGATGGCGAACATAAATCCTTCGTTTTCAGCAAACAAATCTCCTTTTGAATCCATCCTTATTGATTTAACAATGGTCAATATTTGGCTGCTGATGCTTTTTTCGTGTACCTCCCATGAAGTGATTTAGCTATTCCAGACATTCATCTTCAATTTAAATCTTCTATGTATATTTCTGGATGGAAAGAATCGTCATTCAGCCTGATGGATTTATAGTTTTATCTCTGAGTTTAAGTTCTTGGTGATAATGGCATGTAGAATTAAGAAAGTATGATCTTGATTTTATGACTTGCGAATAGCACAATGACCGAATATTACCAATCCTCTTGCCCCCTTTCCCCGTGGTGATATATAACCTTTCAGAAGATGCTTTTGGGTGGTTGAGTTCTGAAGCTGTCATTTGTCTTCTTGTTAAACGATCTAGGTCCATCAAGTCCAATCTGACCACTTCCACAATACAAAATGAAAAGGTCAAGATTGTAACCATGCTTTAATGCCTTGATTTTTATAGCTTCCTTTTAACATTTTTGTTTTTAAGATAGTTTTACTCTATTTCATACTTTTGTTTAATAACAATTTTTTTAATTCTTGTGGTTAAGAATAGAATGTTTTGCCTCATTCCCTAGGTATTTGGTATCTTTCTTCGCTATTGTTTATGTTTGGAATATTTCTTGAACCACACCAATTTGGTAATTGTCAGTTTTCTTGCAAATTTCCACTTTTCATATGCATTGAAGCACTTTATCTAATCCAAATTCCATATGAATGTCCTTCACATGAATAATTTTACTATGTCATTAAAATTTTGAGCTCTTCTTTTGATTTTCCATACATTTTTAAAATCATCCATATACAGCAGAATGTGGTATCCTTGTCATTATTTCTTTACAAGGTAAAGCGATAATCCAGCATTTGTTTTGTTAGTAGCTCTGATACTGGGTTTAAATGCGAGACGAAAACCATAGTAGGGCTAAGGGTTTCCCCCCTGGAAGATCCCTCTCTTTATTGCCATATGTTCAATATTAACAGAATTGAATTGGTTTTTAGTATTATATTAATTCTCCATATTCCCATGAGATGCTTAAGCACCGTTATCAACTGTGGATTTACCTTATACAAATCAATAACTTTGATTAACCATCGTGCGGAACCGGGGGGAATCAAATGCTTTTTTTGTAGTCTATGTAAGCTACTGATAGATTACTCTTTTTGTCATTTGCATTGTTTTTGTTAACAATACTATCAATGATAAGTGCTCTGTTACATCATATGCATTTTGTGTGCATCCTTTCTGTTCCCTACGCTAAATTTCATGTTCTGATAAATGTTCTGTTAATTTCCAAGTAAAGATTGATGTTAGAATTTTATAAATGGTTGGCAGGCGAAGCAAGTTATGTTCTATAATTTTTTGGGTCCGATCTGTCTCAGCTGTCTTGATATCATAATTGGTTTATACCTTGGTAAAGAATCCTGGAACTAAGTTGATGGGTCGTGAAGTACTTGGTTAAAGAATCCTTTAGTTTTTTAGCCATGCACGTGGCGTTAGTCTTTTCCACCAAAAGTTCTGTATTCCATCTACTACTCCAGGAGCTTTCCAATTATGAGTTTTTTTTAATTGCATATGTGATGTCGTCTATATTTACTACTATATGATTATTATTATTATTTTATTGGATGTATTTCTACAATCGGTTAAAACCGGAGCTAACATGTTGTACGGACTTACGGTCAAGTACTTCATGTGTACTATTTACATACAATTATTACTTTTGTCCTTACTCTAACTAAATAAGTCATTTATAATTCTAATATTGTGTGTAGATGATGTTTTCTTTTCTGCTGTGTACGGTCGTGCCGATTTCTCGTCGCCGATCCTACATTTGCTCTCGGACTATGGGAAACCACGAAAACCATGTCCAGGATGGAAGCTGTCTTCAAATCCTCGAAGTATTCATTCTAGTTTAGAATTTACGAACTATCTACACGTGTTTGCAAGTATTACTGCCGTTTTGATTCTCGATGTATACATTGGGTTAAGATCAGTTGTTTAATGCTTTCATGTGCTTCTTTCGGGTATGATGCCGTTGGCTGATATCATGAAGTGGGATTGTATTTACCTTTTTTCTGTTTCCACATCTTCTTGATCTCATTGCAAGTTCACTATACTTTTTCAATTTTTTTCTTCCACGTGGTCTCGACGTTATGGCACATTGGGATAGTAACGTCGATAAGGGAGTTTCTTGTTTCTTCTTGTCAATTATTATTAAATCCGTCTGTTGTGATGTAATCGTTTTGGTCTGTTATAAACTGTGCGGGCGTAATATAATTTGTATCTTTCTATCTATACTTTCTCTGGTTTGGTATTTGTAGTAAGCGTGTGGTGTGTGTCATGATGTTGTACTTGATTGCTAGTTTTTGATGAAATAATGTTTAGCTACTTGGTTATGTCTGTAGAGGTAATCCTGTTTGACATAGTGACTTTCAACACCCCGGATATGATGTTTTCGAATTGTTTCACCCCTTGCACTACATTTTTCTTACATGGATCGGTTACTGCTGTAGTCGCATCTTGTATTATGTAGATTTTTTATAATTGTTCGTCGCAATCACTCTGTCCTTGAATAGCCATCATAAACCTTCTGTTTCTCCAAATCTTTCCCCCGTTGTTTAACCACACCTATTTGATGCTTTAATCTCTACTTGACTTTGTGTAGTTCATCATAATGTCTCTGTGTAGGGGTCTTTCTGAGAGACGTAACTCTTTTGAAGCGTCAGTTATGAGTTCCCTTGTAGATTTGACATTTTCCGTTTTTGCTAGATGAGTGGAGTTAATGATTTTTCAGCTAGGCCTACATCCCCCCTTTATGAAGTGTGGATTGGTTGCTCTTTGTAAAAAAGTTTTTCTTAAAATTTCTATTTGTTTATAATATAAGTTTGTTCAGAATCAATTAGGCCCCGTCCTCCTTTTTTCTCTTGGAAGTGTCAATCTCTCTATTGCCTTGATTTAGGATGATTTATTCTGTGTTTGGTTAAGTGTAGTACGAGTTGAATATTTCCAACGCGTGGATGTCTGTCTGCGGTCCATTTTAATGATTCCGATAATATGTCAGTACTGGTACAGCTATGTATTTATGTGCTGTGATCGTGTTTTTATACCGTTTAGTTGCGTCTTGAGGATAGACTCTTAGTCGTTTTCTTGTATGTATCTATCAATTTTCGCTTTCATAACTTTATGTCAATTCGGGCAAGCTTGTGCGAATCACTAAATATTTTAATACATCGTTATCGTCCATTATTCCATCTATTTCCATCATCTAGCTTGAACTCTTCTGCTTGTATAACCTTACCCTTTTCGATATGTAGCCGTCTTACTTTTGTCTACATCCAGACTCCATGCAGATATCTTGACTAAATTTCTAATGGTGTATTGACTAGACTGTTTTAGTTGAGCAAAATTTGAATGCATACAACTTTAGGTCATCCATGTAGAATAGGTGGGAATTGTGTGACATACACATTATTTGTCCTTAATTTTAATTCCGTATGTCGATTCGTTAAGCATATGTGACAGTGGGTTTTTAATGACAGAAAAACCATAATGCACTTAATGAGTCACCCCTTGGAAAATGCCACGTTTAATTTGTATTGGATCTGTAGTTATCTCTGCTGGTTTTTTCATATTTATTTTTAGTGGTTGGTTCTCCATGCTCCATTAACTGTCTGTCAAAAGTTTACAATTATTTGGGTTGATTTATATATTTGTAAAATCTTAATAACCATGTGTGTGGTGGTTTGAGTCAAAGGCTTTCTTGTAGTCAATGTAGTTTACGTGAATATTCCTTTTCTTATTGTGTGCCTGAATCATTAGCAGTAGAGTCAATAATAAGTTGGTCTTTACATCCTTGAGTTCAAAAGTAACAGCATCCTTTGTGTTCCTCGGGCCATGATATTGTGTTCTTCGAATGATTATATACTTTAATTTGTTATGCATGAGTCAATTTTATATATAGTTGTAGAAAAGCAATGTAATTGCCCGATATTTAACTTGGGTTCTTCTAGTCATGTGTCCTTTGGTTTGAGAAAGGTACTCCTTCAGTAAAGATTCGGGTATTTCTTTAACTCTATTTTATAAACCTCGTTGAGACATTTTCTTAATTGATTGTGAGTATTATTGAATTTTCTTATATCCAAAAATTTTTGAATATTATAATTACCCTGGTGCTTTCCGCTATATGTGTAGCACGGTTGTCGACTTTAATTCATCAATAGTTTTTATACCTTCGAATCTCATCTCATTAATATCGCTCCATCCTAGCCTATTTCATCTGAATCCATTGTGCATCCCTGGTTGTGTGGCTACCGGGTTACCCCAATATTCCTGTCCAAAACTCTTCTATCTCTGTCTTAGTTGGTGTTCCATTTCCTATTATTTCTTCTTAGGTACAGATAGTTGTTGGTAAACTGTTTTGTTTTTTCCATTTTTCTTTAAACATTCGGTTTTGTTCTTTTTCTAATACTACATTTTTTCTATCTTTTTTTTGTTTTTATCTTTTTTCTTTATTTTTATTATTATTTTATATTATTATTATTTCTTAATTATTATTCTTATTATTATTATTAATCTAGTATTATTATTATTATTATTTTTTTTGTATTATTTTTTTTTTAACGATATTTTTATTTCAATTTCAATTATGGTACAGTGATCATTGAATACAGGTTTGGTCAGCCGAAGCTTTTAATGTGAACAGTTATTCAGATACCGCTCCCCACAGAAGTACAACTGTGTTAGAGGTATCTTGTAGCGAGTCTTCTTAATTGATAATACTGGCTTAAACGATAAATCAAAATTAGAATTATGTGAAACAATTTTAGTAGGTAATAATAAAAGGTGTCATAAGGACCTAAATCTAATAATATTTCTACTCTAGTCCTTATAAAATGGAACATGGCATATCTAACCTTGCCAGCATTACATTACACAAAGTAAAAATTATTATTTTTAAATTATTTCTTATTATTATTATTATTTATTTATTATTATTATTATTAATTATTATTATTATTATTTATGATTATTATTATTATTATTATTATTATTATTATTATTATTATTATTATTATTATTATTATTATTATTTTATTGGATGTATTTCATACAATTTGGTTAAAACCGGAGCTAACATGTTGTACGGACTTACGTCAAGTACTTCCATGTGTACCTATTACATACATTATTACTTTTGTCTTAACTCTAACTAAAATAAGTCATTTATAAATTCTAATATTGTTTGTAGATGATGTTTTCTTTCTGCTGTGTACGGTCGTGGCCGATTTCTCGTCGCCATCCTAGCATTTGCTCTTCGGACTATGGGAAACCACGAAACCATGTCAGGATGGAAGCTGTCTCGAAATCTCGAAGTATCATTCTAGTTTAGAAATTTACGAACTATTCTACACGTGTTGAGTATTACTGCCTTTTGAGTCTCGATGTATACATTGGGTTGAAGATCTAGTTGTTTAATGCTTTCATGTAGCTTCTTCGGTATGATGCCGTTGGCTGATATAATGAATGGGATTGTATTTACCTTTTCTGTTTCCACATCTTCTTGATCTCAATTGCAAGTTCACTATACTTCTCAATTTTTTTCTTCCACGTGGTCTCGACGTTATGGCACATTGGGATAGCAACGTCGATAAGGGTAGTTTCTTGTTCTTCTTGTCAATTATTATTAAATCCGGTCTGTTGTGATGTATCGTTTGGTCTGTTATAACTGTGCGGTCGTAATATAATTTGTAATCTTTACTATCTAGTACTTTCTCTGGTTTGTATTTGTAGTAAGGTGTGTGTGTGTCAATGAGGTTGTACTTGATTGCTAGTTTTTGATGAATAATGTTAGCTACTTGTTATGTCTGTAGAGGTATCCGTTTGACATAGTGACTTGCACCCGATATGATGTGTTCGATTGTTTCACCCCTTGCACTACATTTTTCGACATTGATCGTTTACTGTCGCATCTTGTATTATGTATTTTTTATAATTGTTCGTCGCAATCACTCTGTCTTGAATAGCCATCATAAAACCTTCTGTTTCTCCAAATAGTTCCCCGTTGTTTAACCACCTATTTGATGCTTTAATATCTACGTGACCTTTGTGTAGTTCATCATAATGTCTCTTGTGTAGGGTCTTTTCCGAGAGACGTAACTCTTTTGAAGCGTCATGCAGTTATGAGTTTCCCTTGTAGATTGACATTTTCGTTTGCTAGATTGAGTGGAGTTAATGATTTGTCAGCTAGCACCACAGCCCTATGAAGTGTGGATTGGTTGCTCTTTGTAAAAAGTATTTTCTTAAAATGTCTATTTGTATATAATATAAGTTGTTCAGATCAATTAGGCCCCGACCTCCTTATTCTCTTGGAAGTGTCATCCTCTCTATTGCTAATTTAGGATGATGTATTCTGTGTTAGGCAAGTGTAGTACGAGTTAATATTTCCAACGCGTGGATGTCTGTCTGCGTCCATTTAATGATTCCGAATGATATGTCAGTAACTGGTACAGCATATGTATTTATTGCTGTGATCTTGTTTTTACCGTTTAGTTGCGTCTTGAGGATAGACTTTAGTAGTTTCTTGTATGTATCTATCAATTTTGCTTTCATAACTTTATGTTCAATTCTGGCAGCTTGTGCGAATCCTAATATTTGTATACATCGTTATCGTCCATTATTCCAATCCTATTTCCATCATCTAGCTGGAACTCTTCTGCTTGTGTAACCTTACCCTTTTCAATATGTAGCGTCTTACATTTGTCTACTCCAAACTCCATGCAGATATATTATTATTATTATTATTATTATTATTATTATTATTATTATTATTATTTTTATTATTATTATTATTATTATTATTATTATTATTATTATTATTATTATTATTTTATTGGATGTATTTCATACAAACTGGTTAAACCGGAGCTAACATGTTGTACGGACTTACGTCAAGTACTTCCATGTGTACCTATTACATACATTATTACTTTTGTCTTAACTCTAACTAAAATAAGTCATTTATAAATTGTAATATTGTTTGTAGATGATGTTTTCTTTCTGCTGTGTACGGTCGTGGCCGATTTCTCGTCGCCATCCTAGCATTTGCTCTTCGGACTATGGGAAAACCACGAAAACCATGTAGGATGGAAGCTGTCTCGAAATCTCGAAGTATCATTCTTAGTTTAGAAATTTACGAACTATTCTACACGTGTTGAGTATTACTGCCTTTTGAGTCTCGATGTATACATTGGGTTGAAGATCTAGTTGTTTAATGCTTTCATGTAGCTTCTTCGGTATGATGCCGTTGGCTGATATAATGAATGGGATTGTATTTAACTTTTTCTGTTTCCACATCTTCTTGATCTCAATTGCAAGTTCACTATATTTGTCAATTTTTTTCTTCCACGTGGTCTCGACGTTATGGCACATTGGGATAGCAACGTCGATAAGGGTAGTTTCTTGTTTCTTCTTGTCAATTATTATTAAATCCGGTCTGTTGTGATGTATCGTTTGGTCTGTTATAACTGTGCGGTCGTAATATAATTTGTAATCTTTACTATCAAGTACTTTCTCTGGTTTGTATTTGTATTAAGGTGTGTGTGTGTGTCAATGAGGTTGTACTCGATTGCTAGTTTTTGATGAATAATGTTAGCTACTTGGTTATGTCTGTAGAGGTAATCTGTTTGACATAGTGACTTGCACCCGGATATGATGTGTTCGATTGTTTCACCCTTTGCACTACATTTTCTACATTGATCGTTTACTGTCGCATCTTGTATTATGTATTTTTTATAATTGTTCGTCGCAATCACTCTGTCTTGAATAGCCATCATAAAACCTTCTGTTTCTCCAAATAGTTCCCCGTTGTTTAACCACCTATTTGATGCTTTAATATCTACGTGACCTTTGTGTAGTTCATCATAATGTCTCTTGTGTAGGGTCTTTTCTGAGAGACGTAACTCTTTTGAAGCGTCAGTTATGAGTTTCCCTTGTAGATTGATATTTTCGTTTGCTAGATTGAGTGGAGTTAATGATTTGTCAGCTAGCACCACAGCCCTATGCAGTGTGGATTGGTTGCTCTTTGTAAAAAAGTATTTTCTTAAATGTCTATTTGTTTATAATAAGTTGTTCAGATCAATTAGGCCCCGTCCTCCTTTTTCTCTTGGAAGTGTCAATCTCTCTATTGCTGATTTAGGATGATGTATTCTGTGTTTGGTAAGTGTAGTACGAGTTAATATTTCCAACGCGTGGATGTCTGTCTGCGTCCATTTAATGATTCCGAATGAATATGTCAGTACTGGTACAGCATATGTATTTATTGCTGTGATCTTGTTTTTACCGTTTAGTTGCGTCTTGAGGATAGACTTTAGTCGTTTCTTGTATGTATCTATCAATTTTGCTTTCATAACTTTATGTTCAATTCTGGCAGCTTGTGAGAATCCTAAATATTTGTTTACATCGTTATCGTCCATTATTCCAATCCTATTTCCATCATCTAGCTGGAACTCTTCTGCTTGTGTAACCTTACCCTTTTCGATATGTAGCGTCTTACATTTGTCTACTCCAAACTCCATGCAGATATCTTGACTAAATTCTAATGTTGTATTGACTAGATTGTTTTTTTTTTTGTATTATTATTATTATTATTATTATTATTATTATTATTATTATTATTATTATTATTATTATTATTATATTATTTTCGGTCGGTCGCTTCTGAACCGGACGGACGTGCCTCAATCGCTCCGCGCTACATTGTGTAGATAGCTACGGTGATGAAGTGCTCTAACGTTGACTGTGCGGATAACCTACCAATGACGGTGATTATGTTGACTGTTTGCACTGTAAAAATGCGTATCATTACGAGTGCGCGGGTGTGAGCAAGCAAACTCAAAAATCAAAATCAAAGAAGGCGAAACAAGATTGGCGGTGCCCCTGCTGTCGTGAAAGTTCGCCGAGGCCGGGTCAAGGTGAGTTTGCAGGTTGCGACACTACAAGAAGTACTGAAGTAGTAAATGAGCTGAAGAGTGACATTCAGGAAATGAAGAATGAGTTTTTACTAATCAAAGAATTGCAAGGGAAGGTGGTTAAAAACGAAGAAACAATTCAAAACTTAATTCATGAAGGGGAGGAAAGGATAAGATTATAGCTGAATTAGCAAATCAAGTACAACAACTCGATCAATACTGAAGAAACAAGAACTTGGAGATATCTAACATTATACAACAGGAAAACGAAGACATTGAAAGTATAGTGATAGGTATTGCTAATCATCTGGAAATACGTCTCGAGAGTTCGGATATAGAAGCTGTGCATAGATGTTCCATCCAAAAACAAGGATTACCCCCTAAGGTAGTAGCACAGCTTGTGTCCCGTAAAAAAGAGAAGAGTTCTTGATTGCTAAGAAAATATTTCTATTAAAAATAGCAACATCCTTCAGAATGTTTTAAAGAAAGGATGACCTGAACTATCTTCATAAACGAACACCTCTCTCCTTACTATCGGAACTTTTTTTTGGCTAGTGAAGCAACAGGCTAAAGCAACGAGACACAAGTTTGTTTGGTACCGGAACGGATGTATATTTGCTCGAAAAGACGAAGATACGCCCCACGTGATTAAGATCAAAACAGTTGATCAAATTGATCAATTAAAATAACTAAATCGTTTGCATGCATACATTACAAGATGACTTTGAAGACGGTTTATGTGAATCTACAGACGATCTAAACGGCTGGTGTGAAACAAACATTAGCGGTATCAGTGCATTGCATGTAAACATACGGTCTATCCAAAAACACTGGGACGAGTTGCAGGTTATTCTACATGATAACATACAACAATTTCATGTTGTACTACTTAGTGAAGTAAATTTATTAGAAGAAAATGTATTATTTCATTTAGAAGGTTATAATCGATTTTGTAAATTAAGAACCTTAAAAGAGTGGCGGATTAATTTTATATGTAAGTAATAAATTAACGTTTAGGAGAGAAGAAGTTATATTTTGTAATTTTGAGGGTATTTTAGGGCAACTAGTTGTGGGAAACGAAAATGTAACCTTGCTATGCGTTTACAGACCGCCCAACTATATCACAAAGTCAGATTATATAAACGAAATAGAAACCTACTGGAAAGGAAACAATAACAAATACTGTATATATTTGGGGGACATCAACATTAACACACTTGATAACCATGATGATAAAGTTCAACTGTATCAGTCAATGCTAGCAACGAATGGTTTTATCCAATGCATCACAAAACCGACAAGGGAGGAGATAGTACACGACCGGCTTAGTAGTACATGTTTAGATCATATTTACGTTCGAGGTATTGACCTAACTCTAAAATCAGTTGTATATACAACTAAAGTCAGTGATCATTATGTAGTAGCCGTATCGACCGGTATTGAGATAAACAAAAACAATGACGAGCATAAGTGTTTCCCAAGAAATGCATCGACGAGAAAAAATTATCAGGAATTTTGAAGGGTATTAAATGGGAAGATTTACTTGTAGCTACTAACTGTAGCCAATTATATGATGCAATTTACATTAATTCTACATCGGCTTATGATAAGGCTTCATACACTAGAGAGAATAAAGGCAAACAAAGAGTAAACAAAACGTGGGTGACAAAAGAACTCCTCAAATTAATGAAAGAAAGAGACCATGCGTTTCAAAAATGGAAAAAGTGTCCACAGTTAAGTGTGTTTAAGAATGTGTATAGGAATAATTACAACAAGTTAAGAAATACTGTTAACAAAAAAATACTTGAAAGAAAAAGGCAATATTGTTTTAATCTAATAGAAAGAGATAGAAACAGTATGAGGGACACATGGCAAAACATCAATAGTCTTGTTGGTAGAAAAAAGCAAAAATCAGTAGAGGAAATTATAGATAAATACCTCGGTAAACGCGAAACAATACCAAACATAGTAGACGCATTCGCAAATACTTTTGTTGACGAAATTGAAAATACAATCCACCGGTGTGACATCCAATGTGTTGATTACGCTACGAGAGAAGATGCGTATGATAGACAGCTCCAATCAATGTACATTCCTCCGGTTAGTGTAGCTAAAGTTAAAGATATAATAAATAGTATGAATAGTGATAAACAGGCTGGCATTGATGGAATTAGAATGAAAGATTTACAAATAATTGCAGATCAAATAAGTCCGGTATAGCGTTGTTTATAACTTGTCTATAAAAGAAGGAATAATCCCAAGATGAGCTGAAAATTTCAATTATAAGACCAATATATAAAAAGGGCGATCATTTCGACTATAAAAATTACAGGCCTATTGCAATACTGCCAAGCATTGAAAAAATATTAGAAAGATACGTAGCCCGACTGTTTAATAAACTATATGACAAAATTTAATATATTAACAAAAAACAATATGGATTTCAAAAAGGAAAAAGCACAGAAGACCTGTTAAGATCGTTCTCTGACATAATAAACTCCAAACTTGATAGTAATTGTCATATAGTATGTATGTTCATAGATTTAAAAAAGCCTTTGATACCCTTGATCACACTATACTCTTAGATGCATTACAAAAAATAGGCGTACGAGGTACGATTTTAACGTGGTTTGAAAACTATTTGTTGAATAGGAAGCTAAAAGTAAAAGTAGGGGATGTGTATAGTGAAGCTAAATCATGTCGCAGTGGCGTACCACAAGGGTCAATTTTGGGTCCTCAACTATATTTAGTATATGTCAACGTTATGGTCAGATATATTGTCAAGTGTTTATCTTTTTTTTTATGCGGACGACGCTGCATTATTAGCAATACATAAGAACGTCAAACTAGCAGTAGAATATTTGCAGGCAGATTTTCTTAATCTCTTGAAATGGAACCATGACATGAGACTCATTATCAACGCGGAAAAAACTAGAATTGTGGGATATCTGCCCACCTTTTAAACGCCGATCGGAATGCCAGTATAAAGGTTATTGCTCACGATTTTTATTGTTTGCACAGAACGCTGGCAAAGATTTGTTTATATGTTCTTGCCAGACAAAAAATTATTTTATGTTACAGCCATCCCTATTTAGGTCTTGAATAGATCGAAGATTTTGCTGGGATATTCAAATAGGGAAACTATGCAATAGACTAAGATCTTGTGCTTATCAGCTTTACGCCGTAAAAGATATCTTATCATTTAAATACCGTAAAATGGTATATATTGCTCTAGCTGAGTCAGTTTTATCGTACGGTATATCGGCTTGGGGGAATGCGTCTTACTCGCAACTTAAAAATTTAATATCATTACAAAATAAAATTATAAAAATGATGAATGAAAGAGAAATCGTTGATGGGAGATGTGTCTCGGATTTGTATTTACTATTTGATGTTTTGCCAGTTAGGGAAATCTTTGTTTATAAGCTGTTATTAAAGCATTACTTTGACAAAAAATATAAAATTCTTATTGACCACAAGCCTTCAACTCGAGCCAAAAGTGCAGGAATTTACCAGTTACCACCGTTTAACAATAAATATGGGAAGAGATCGTTAAGCTACTCTGTACCTTTATATTTTAATAAGATTCTTCCAGAAATTAAAGAATTAGATTCATTTAGAGATATAAAAATGAAATTAAAGACATATTTGCTTCAAAACAATATTATAGTTGAGTGAGGAAATTGTGGTTATGTGATTTTTATATTTTATAATTTACACATTCTTTTTATATAATATCACATTTTATTGTTTAGACTCACAGTCGGTAATTTCAATAAATCAAATTTCAATTATATTAGGTTAAGTGTTCAGAAGTGAATAAATCCTTATCTTTAATAAACATAGTTCCACAGATAAGCTGCATGCGCAGTTTGTGGAAGGTCGAATGTATGAAATATGTAAGGTTATGAAAGAAATGTATCTACAATAAAAAAAAAAAAAAAAAAAAAATTATTATTATTATTTTATTATTATTATTATTATTATTATTATTATTATTATTTTATATCCTAACCAGCTCCCAATAGTTGTGTGCTATCTAGTAGGGAAAATCGTTCTAAATAATTATATGTAAACAAAATAAAAATGTTAAATTGATTCTAATATTATTAATATTTGTCTCCGGTCACTCCCTAGTTCCCCACACCCACACGTAAAACCCTGCGAATACTGTTATTAAAGAGGAGTCGCTGAGGCTGGCGCGGACACGAGTTAAGGTGCACAACTTTGTGTGTTTTTTTTCGTTTTTTGTTTTGTTATGATATGTTGTTTTGTAAATTCACATTAATGTTAATAAAGAATAAATGAATGATATATCCAGTAAGCGTATTCCTAAATTAAATTATTGATTTTTTGGATGAGCGTAGCGAGCGAAGCAAAGATTCCATTTCACTACACTAGAGAAAAAAATCCGGAATGTTTTTTTTTTCTTTGTATTTTTATAACGATTCCGGCTAAACCAATACTCCGATTCTGATGAAATTTTATGGAGGCCTTCTAAATCTCTGAACTTAGACCTGCCAGGTTTTTGAGCACAATCGAGAATTTTTTTCTTATAAAAAACGCAATTTTACGATTTTTTTCGAATTAAAAAAAATTCGACTTATAACTCCTACATGCTTTATCCGATTGTAATGATTTTTTAACAAAAAATCTTCGACTAAGTAATGATTTTTTCACAGAACAAAGAAAATCCGCGTAACACATGGCAGCTCAATGCACCAATTACGCTCATCCAACAACGCGGCGGGACTTGAGCGTTTTCCTAGTAATAAAAAAATCAGTTCACCGTTGGTATCACCGTAATTGGAAGAGCGTAGCGAGCGAAGCGAAGATTCCATTTTACTAAACTGGAGAAAAAAATCCGGAATGTTTTGTTTTTTCCTTCTTTATTTTGTATTTTTGTGTGTCTGTTAGCACGATTCCGGCTAAACCAATACTCCAATTGCAATCACATTTTGTGGAGGCCTTCGAAATCTCTGAACTTAGAACTGCCTCGTTTTTGAGCGCAATCGAAAAATTATTTCTCATGAAAATCGCATTTTTACGATTTTTTTTTATTTTTAAAAAATTTCTTCGACTTATAACACTTACATGCTTTGTTTTATTGTAATGATTTTTTTCTCAGATCCTTTATTTTATGAAAAATAGTCGTGTGAAATTTAAGCGTAATCGAAAAATTATTTCTCGTGAAAATCACAATTTTACGCATTTTTTGTATTTAAAAAATTACACTCTTCCAACAACGCGCCTGGAAAAGCGTTTGCGAAGCTTCCTAGCTTACTCCATTTTGGTCAACTTCGGGAATTTAAGCCAAGTGTACAGATTTTTAAACGCAAATTTGCATACTGGATATCAACGTCTAAATCAATGTGAACGCGCAGGTTAATTTGGCTTTATCTATAGATAAATGTTTTGGTGGGAATTTCCAGAATTGAAATCCATGTTTTATATTTCCATTTTTCCACGTTTTGGACTTATGTCTCGCAATGGATCATTACGACTGAATTTTTACAACCAATTGTTGATATCTATATAAAAGTACTTTATAAACATTCATGCAAAATCTGGTTTAGGAGGGATACCACTGAAAATTCCAAATTCTATGCCTGTGATGCAATCTTCGTCATACTTTGAAGATAGGTGAAAAACAACAAAACAAAGTGAAAATGTACCAGACTATCTTCAATTTTTTAACCCCCAAAAACCCCTAAAACTACCCCTAAAACCACAATGACTAAAAAATTCATTTTTCTATACCTTTTGACATAGAAGTCTCAACTTAATTTTTTAATCTTTTACTGGCTCTGCAGGATGATAATGTGTATCGGCTTTTAGTTTAGAACAAAAGCCCATCTAAATAATTGGATGAGCGAAGCAAAGACTTCAATTTCACTGACCACTCAAAAAATTTAGCTCCAATGTTTTTATGTTTTTTTTGTTTGTTTGTTTTCTGTCTGTTTGTTCACACGCTACCGGGCCAACGGCATATGCAATCTTGATGAAAATAGGAGGGAACCTTCGAAATCTCTGAACTTAGACCTGCCACGTTTTTGGGTACAATCGAAGAAATATTTCTCATTATGTAGTACTTAAACGATTTTTTTTGCGATTTTTAGTGCGATATTTTCGTGACATTTGGGCCGATTCTGACCAAAGTAGTGGGGCTAAAACGTTCATATTTTACATGTATTGCTGTGATGTATTGCTTTCTGAAAGAAGAAGTTAAAAATGTTAGCCAGAATCATCCATAGAATAAAGGTTTTAATATGAGTTTTTTTTAAGGTTTGTAATAACAATTGACAAGTAACAATAGAAACTTAACAACAATCACCTACAATGCATTCAAAAAGCACTTGCAAAGGAAAAGTGGTCCTACGCAAACTAAAAACTTACAAAAAAGCTCATCCATCAACGCGGCGGGACTTAAACGTTTTCCTATTTATATAAGAATGACGATGAACTATAAACAAAACATATCAATCCAACAAAAAATGTGTAAACGAGTATAATTAATAGTATTCGTAGATCGTAAATATTTACTACAAGAATTGTTGCATAAAAAGAGAACATCGTGGCGAAAATGCAAATACCGGTTTCTTAGAAGATTAATTGTGTTTGTTGCATGGCTAGACGACCTTGGGTTTATTTCATGACCAATGCCACTAAGGTCAGCAGTCCGGTTTGAGTTTTTTTACTTCCGCTGTGAAAGTGAACAGACTCATAAACATGAATGATGTAATTTTGGACCTCATATTCGCTTGAATCCACTCTGCTAACTATTGAAGGAAAATTTAATTAGAGCCTCAAATAACTTTATATTAGTGCCTACTTCATATTTTCTTCATTTCGATTATATTTGTTGCCAAGAACCCATATCCGAAAGAAAAACACAATTTAAATTATATCAGCATAATGCCACAATGTCAGTCATCAACATAAAGTATTCTACAGATACTTAAAATATCACAGAAGGCAGTAACAATAGATTTTTTTATTTTTTTTATTTATTGGTTCACTCAAATACAGCATTGTTGCCATTTTACATTAAAATACTTGAATTTAATAAATTTAAAATCATATTATTAGGAAGCTTCGCAAAAGCTTTTTTTAGTCGCGTTGATGGATGAGCTCTTTTGTAAGTTTTTAGTTTGCGTGGGATTTGTTTACTTTTGCAAGAGCTTTTTAACGCATTGTAGGTGATTGTTGTCAAGTTTTTATTGTAACTTGTTAATTGTTATTATGTACCTCCAAAAACTCATATTAAAACCTTTATTCTATGGATTCTGGCTAACTTTTTCAACTTTTTCTTTCAAAAAGAAATACATAACCATTACCTTAATGTACATGTAAAATATGACCGTAGTAGCCCCACCCGTTTGGTCAGAATCTGCCCAAATATCACGAAAATATTTTACTATAAACCGGAAAAAAATCGCAAAAGTACTATATTCATGAGAAATACTTCTTCGATTGTACCGAAAAACGTGGCAGGTCAAAGTTCAGAGATTTTGAAGGTCGGTCCCCTCCAATTTTCATCAAGATCGGATATGCCGTTTGCCTGGTAGAGAGCAAACAAACAGACAGAAAAAAAAAACAGTGGAGCTAATTTTTTTGAGGCGTTAGTGAAATTGAAGTCTTTGCTTCGCTCATCCAATTAGGTTTTCTAAACATTTTAGTACGAAATTTTAGAATTTAAAACGTTATTATCGGCTTAATTATTGAATGCCTATATATCAACTAATTTCTACTTGTTACTGTGATGCTATTTTTATTTCTATTAGATGTATTTCATACAAACTCGGTCAAAATCGGAGCCCGAAATTGACCAAAATAGAGTAAGGGAACTGTCCTTGGTTTCAAATATAACTTTCACGTATTTAGTAATTTGTAATATTCAATTTAATAAACACCACAATTAAAATAAACAATAAAAAATAAAATCTGTGGATTCTATGCATGTTCAAAGTTTCTGGGTTTCGACTTCCCGCACAAAGACTTAGGTACGCGCTCTCTTGGTTGTGACGTCATCGTGAGGTGAGGAGGGGAAGCTGATTGGCAGAACGGTCTGCTTGCCGCCTCGGCGAACCTCACGATGACGACACGCCCACCTGCAATGGCGCATGGCCGTTTTCCGGCGCGAAGCCCGGTTCAAATTTTTCCTCGCTCACAGTTAGCGCTAATAAAAGCCGGATGCATAAAAAACTTTAATGGTCGATTGAGGTTATTAGTAGGGACATATTCAAATTGGGTAATGATGGACAGTTCCCTATTGAAAATCAATGAATTAATGTAGGAATACGCGTACTGGATAGTATAGATATTCTTTATTAACGTAAATGTGAAATTTGATAACGTTGTTATAAACCGTTCACAGAAGAAGAAAAAAACAGAAAGCTGAGCGCAGCGACCCCTCTTAATGAGAGAATTGATGATGCGAGTCACTTTAACACTAAAGGTCATGGGCATAACTACTCAGTTATAAAAGTAATCACGTATGCGCTATTGCGTGTACTGCTTCGTGTTTTTTGTACACCAGATTAAAAAAAATTAATTGCCAAGGACAAACATTTGCACTCGGTTTAGCCGAGGTCGTTTAACCGGTTCCCATTCGGACACCGAAGTTAAGCAGCCTTCGGGCGTGGTCAGGGGTAGAGTGGGTGACCGCTCTGCCCTGAAACTCACGTATTCCGCTGGTTAGGGCAGATGGAGGGTTCGAGAGCTAGTGTAACGGCTTCGTTCTCCTCGACGTCTGCTCGGCAGTCCGGGTTCATGAGCGGTCTGCTTATGGTACATAACCACAAAACCAACTGCTGGTATAGTGCGAATGGGCCATAAGCGGTTCATAACCACAAAACTAGCTGCTGGTTTAGTGAAAATGGACCATAAGCGGTTCATAACCACAAAACCAACTGTGGCACGTGATAAAATGGACCATAAGCTGTCCATAAGCATAAATCCAGCTGTGGCACGTGATAAAAACTAATTCCTATTTCATAAAAAATATTATTTCATCTTTAAATTGATCCTTTAATAAACGTCGAGAACATGCATGGCATTTATAACTTCAACTGACACGTGAATAAGTCAACCTAGTACCAATTTCCCCTCAATGCGGAATGCTGGAAATTGCATTTTTAATAAATATGAATTAGTTTTGTATCAGCTGGATTTGTTCATTTTAATTGGTCATTTGTAATAGTTAATATTTTGGCTACCTTGGCTACTACTCTTGCTTGTTTCAATGTGTTTGTTATGACTTTGGTTTTTAATTACCTAATGACGGAAATTTGTGTTTTTCTCTGAAACGTTGTCCTCGTTAAAATAAAGAGTTGTTTCCACTAAAATGTTTGAAATTAATAGTAGACAAAAATATATTTTAAGTAAAAACATTCTCACAAAAATAAAAGACTTTGACAAGTATATTGTTTTGGATAAATTGAGCAACAATATATGAATGCGAGATACTCATTACTATAAATTAATTGACACTATTTAGTATTTACTCCTTCACTACATGACTGATACTGTTTTTTTTTTTTTTTTTTTTACTGGGCATATCAACATATCTTACACCATCGTAATGAACACGTTATTAATCCACGAACATAGTAGGCCTTACGTACGTAATACTTAATACCCTGAGAAATAATTAATAATTATATAATAACATAATAAAACTATGTTCTAATTTTTGCAAATTATACCTGATGAAGAAGATGGTTGAACAAAGTTGAAAATTGTAACCAATGATTTATTTTGCGTTATATGATGTTGCAAATAACAGTGTTGTGCCGTTATCTAGATAATGCTATCTAGATAATCATCTAGATAACATTGTGTTATCTATTATCTTATCTAGGTAATATGATTTCAAAGTATCTATTATCTTATCTCAGATAATATTTCTTGTTATCTATTATCTGAATCTTCATATTAGATAACAGATACAAAAAATCAGAATCAAGTTTCAATTAATGCTAACACGTCGTCTATAATAGTGTTTGTTTTTATCATGATTTTCAATGGGAAGATTAAGATTGGCCAAAACCTAGATTGCAATTCAATCTGTTAGCTTTTTCACAAGTGGTTTTTGTAAGCAAAGATTGCCCATTGTTTTCAATTGGGACTTAATGAATACTAGGCCGCTTCGCGAACGCTTTTTTTAGTCGCGTTGATAGAATGTGCTTTTTGTAAGTTTTTAGTACGCGTGGCATAAGAATAGAATGCAAAATATCTCGAGGCCCAAAGACTTGCTTCTGTAAGCATTGTAGGTGATTATTGTCAAGTTTCTATAGTTACTTGATATTACTTGTTAATTATACACCTATAAAAGGCTTTTAGTAAAACCTTTATTTCTATGAATTTTGGCAATTTTTTTAACTTTTTCTTTCTAAAGGCAGTACATCATATAATCTCAATGTACTTGTAAAATATGAACGTTGTAGCCTCATCCGTTTGGTCAGAATCGTCCCAAACATCACAAAAATAAAATAAAATAAAATCGAAAAAGTACGATTTCTATGCGAAATATTTCTTTAAATGTCCATAAAATCATAATATATATCATTGTAAGGATTTCAAACGTTCCCATAAAGTTTCATTAAGATCAAAGTAGCCGTTTGCCCGGTCGTGAGTCAAATATTACGAAAATATTGCATTAAAAACAAAAAAAAATCGTAAAAGTACGATATTCATGAGAAATTTTTCTTCGATTGTACCCAAAAACGTGGCAATCTAAGTTTAGAGATTTCGAAGGTCCCCTCCATTTTTCATCAAGATCGCATAGGCCTATGCCGTTTGGCCGGTAGAGCGCGAACAAACAGACTGAAAAACAAACAAAAAACACCCGAGCTAATTTTTTTTTTTGGGGGGGGGTCAGTGAAATTGAAGTCTTCGCTTCGCTCATCCAAAACGCTTGTCTTCCCCTTTGCAATGTCTTCGTTAGACTTGATCAGGGAAAAAGTTATTTTGAATTTGAACTTTAAACGTAAGCTTAGTTCCGTATTATTTTAGATTAACTTAAACTTTTCCAAATTTGGCCTACAAGCTAAAAACAAACATGACTTTTCTGAAAGTTCAATATTGTAAATATTTGAATAGATAACTTAGCTTTAAAAAGATCCATTTAAAAAAAAAAAAAATCCCAAACATTTCAGTCAAACTATCCTTCCCTGTTCCATATAGACCTCAAAATAATGCAACTGGTAAAATATTTTTGTTAGCATTGTTATTTCTTATTGTGTGTACCTATGTAGGGTAAAACATTCTATCATGTTGTTATTGCATGCCTTTTCAGCCATGTAAGTAGGGCTACCCTCTTCTAATAAAATTGGTTGTTATGTTCCAAACCAAACCTTACGAAACAATAGACCTAGACTAGAACCCTGAAACGTATTACGGAAAATTGAATTAGGTCTAAGCCGATTTTTTTTGTAAAAGTATCTATTATCTATTATCAAGATACATTGCCAGTATATGTATCTATATCTAGATACAATTCATGTCCATTATCTATTATCTGTATCTAGATACTTTTTTAGGAAGAGTATCTTATCTTTATCTAGATACTATTTTTGGTTATCTGGCACAACACTGGCAAATAATAATCATGTAACTTACTGAAATTTTTAATGCTAAACGATTTTGTGGAAAGATCAACATAGTCGGGGATAGCCCTAATATTAGTCAATACTGAAAATCATAACAAGTGTTTTATCGTGACGATCATAACATCATGCTCAACAATTATTTCAAATTAAAATGAATGAGATTAATTGTATTGTCAACGTTGTATTACTCCATCTTTTCCAACTAAGTAAAAAGTAAAACGAAAGTCACTTATATAATTAGAACATTACTCACGTCTAAATAACGTGTTAAAATTTCAAATTCATGTGTATTATGATAATATCAGTCTATTTTAATTATGCATCATATTGCGGTGGCGTCATCGTAGCTGCTGGTCATGCGATAATTGCAGAAATATAAGTGTGTTGTGGTTTGTGTGTGTGTGTGTGTGCGTGTTTGTGTTTGTGTGTGTGTGTGTGTGTGTGTGTGTGTGTGTGTGTGTGTGTGTGTGTGTGTGTGTGTGTGTGTGTGTGTGTGTGTGTGTGTGTATGCGTGCGCAGATCATCATGTGATATCCAGCGGAGCACATTGCGATGGCGTCATCGTAGCTGCTTCTCATGCGATAACTCGCGTGAAGCTATGTTTTTGTTTTTGTGAAGTGTGTTTGTGTGTGTGTGTGTGTTTTGTTGTGTGCAGACCTTCATGTGATATCCAGCGGAGCACATCGCGATGAAGGCTCGGACAGTGTCAGGGGTGTTGGTCACTTTGTGCGTGTTCTTTGAAGCAGTACACGGACAGTTCGACGACACGAGACGATTTGACCAACTTATTAGACGCGGTTTACAAAGGAACTTGACTGGTGATTTAGTGGATCAGTTACTCGAGATCTACGCACCGACGTCTGAGGCGGTGCAGAATGAGGAGTGCAGGAGCGACAGCGAGGACTACAAGGAAGCAGTCAAGAAGAATACAGAATGGGCATTGCGCAGTGAGTGATTTTTTGTTTAATCCAATTATGACCTTTTTATTGTTATTTTTTTTTTAGAACCATTATGTTAATTATTTTAAGCGAATTATAGCAAAATATTATATTGAATTGCGAGTGAAGCAAGATAAAATGTGACACAAATATGGCACACTTTCTTGAGTAGGCCTACTGGCAGCAATGATGCACATTGGGGATGATCATCCCATCAATTAACCAAAATTAAATTGTTTAAAAAAATGAATTTTGTGTCAAATCAATACAGAAATTAAAAAATCCATCCCAGCGGGGTATCGATACCCGATCTCCCGATTGCCGGTCGAGTGCTTTACTCGTAAGCTATCGGGACCGGGACGGTTATCTTCAAAACGAAAATCATTTTGTTGTTGTTGTTGTTGTTGTTGCGGTTGGTTGTTGTTGTTTGTTGCTGTTGTTGTTGTTTTTTTTGGGGGGGAAGGTCCTATACTGCTTAATTTTTTAAACATAAGGATTTGAATATCGATACTAATGTCCATTTTCATCAATGAAATAAATGTTGAAATACAACTAGTCTAACCAATTTTCCGCATTCTCTTGAATTATTTTAAGGAAAATGGAAAGTAAAATTCATATTCTGTTCCATTCTAATAAAAAATTGAACAATTTCCTAACTTGTCCTTAAATTTTATGATATTCGGTTGATCATTTCGCTGTAACTGGAGTACTACAAAACTGTTAAGTATCGGTCTAATTTTCACTTAAAAGAGACTTGCATATTACGTTCTTGTTTTGTATTCCTTTTTTCGTAAAATTGTTACAGAGTATGTTTTTATTAGTTTCTTCGTATTCGGTTGTCAACTTTCAGTGTTGGACTCTGGTTCGAAGATCTCCTCAGGACTGATGACGGGCAACGCGGTTGGACTAGGCAACTATGACGAGTGTCTGATGGTGACGAGTGTTGTCGAGAAGACGTCTTCACACTCCTTCCAAGGACAGCACTGCATGGTGAAAGCGGTGCCGATTCCAAAAAAATACTATGCAACGACTGACGATACCAACAGCAATGCAAGAGCTAATGATGTAAGTATCAACTAGGAAGCTTCGCAAACGCTTTTTTTAGTAGCGTTGATGGATGAGCTTTTTTTCAAAAGTTTTAAGTTTGCGTGGGATATCTTTACTTTTGAAAGTGTTTGCTTTGATGCCTACGCATTGTAGGTGATTGTTGTCAAGCTTCAATTGTTACTTGTCAATTGGTATTATTTTCCGTAAAAACTTATATTAAAAGCTTCATTTGTATGGATTCTGGCTAACTTTTTCAACTTTTTCTTTCAAAAGGTACCACATCACTATAACCTTAATGTCCTTGAATAATATGAACGTTGTAGCCCCACCCGTTTGGTCAGAATCGGCCCAAATGACACGAAAATATCGCACTAAAAATCGAAAAAAAATCGTATAAGTACGATATTCATGAGAAATATTTCTTCGATTGTACCCAAAACAATACACCTCTAAGTTTAGAGATTTCGAAGGTCCCCTCCAATTTTCATCAAGGTTGGATATGCCGTTTGCCTGGTAGAGAGCTAACAGACCGACAGAAAAACAAACAAAAAAAAACACCCGAGCTAAATTTTTTGGCGGTCAGTGAAATTGAAGTCTTCGCTGCGCTCATCCAATAAGAGGGGAATCGTTTATGTCTAGATTTGCGCTTGTAATGTTGTTATGTTGTTGTACAAGATATATTTCTTCAAAAGTGTATCAAGTTTTCTGTGCTATTAACCTTATTTTTTTGAGAAGTGATACGTTTCTGACTTTTATAATTAATAAATTCAAAATAATTCTCATAGTTATATATTTATTGAATACAACAGAAAGAGCTCGATGTTTAGGTAGGTTGACAATCTAATCCATTATAAGTTTGGGATTGGACTTGTTGGACTGGAGTAAAGATGCCGTGCGGATTACATTGAAAAAAAATTGCATAATATTTTGCAGAGATTAAATAAAATGGTTCGTTTTCTCAAACTTAAATAAAATTACAATTTAAAAATTTCTATTCAGAGACTGATTGAGAATTCGCTTGTACGTATGGAATCGGTTGTAGCTCTGGTAATTGAATATTAAAAATTAATATCAATATCAAATAATAATAAAGAATAAACCATAGTCAGTTTAGTCGGTTACACATTAATTAACATGAAATATAATAGCTCGAGTGTTTTTTTTTTCTGTTTGTTCGCTCTCCACCGAGAAAACGGCATATGCGATCTTGATGAAAAAAGGAGAGAACCTTCGAATTCACTTATCTTAGACCTGCCATGTTTTTGGGTACAATAGAAGAAATATTTCTTATGCATATCGTACTTTTACTATTTTTTTCGATTTTTAAGCGCGATATTTTTGTGACATTTGGGCCGATTCTGACCAAATGGTTGAGGCTACAACGTTCATATTTTACATGTTCATTGAGGTTATGGTGTTGTAATACCTTTTGAAATAAAAAGTTGAAAAAGTTTTCCAGAATCAATAGAAATAAAGGTTTAAATATGAGGTTTTTGAGGTGTATAACAATAATTAACAATTGTAACAATAGAAACTTGACAACAATCACCTACAATGCGTTCATAAAGCAATCTTCGGGCCTACAGATGTTTGACATTTTTAATAACCATAGCAATCAGTACTACCTAATAAAAATTATCCTAATTGGAAGAGCGAAGCGAAGACTTCAATTTCACTGACCCACAAAAAAATTAGCTCGGGTGTTTTTTTTGTATTTTTTTTGTCTTTTCGCTCTCTACCGGGAAAACGGCTTATGCGATATTGATAAAAATTGTAGGGGACCTTCGAGATCTCTAAATTTAGACTTGCTACGTTTTTGGGTACAATAGAAAAAATGTTTCTTATGACTATCGTAATTTTACGATTTTTTTCGATTTTTAGCGCGATATTTTCGTTACATTTGGGCCGATTCTGACCAAACGGTTAGGGCTACAACGTTCATATTTTACATGGACATTAAGGTTATGGTGCTGTAGTACCTTTTGAAAGAAAAAGTTGAAAAAGTTAGGCATAATCCATAGAAATAAAGGTTTTAATTTAATTTTTTTTAGGTTTATAACAATAATAACAAGTTACTATAGAAACTTGACAACAATCACCTACAATGCCTACAGAAAGCAATTCTTCGGGCCGCCAGTTATTTAACATTCTAATTACCATAGCAATTAGTACTACTTTATAAAAAACATCCTTATTTAACAAAAATGATTTGCAATGGAACTTGAAGAGGTACAGAGATGCCACGCATACAGAAACTTAAAAAAAGCTCATCCATTAACGCGACTAAAAAAAGCGTTTGCGAAGCGGCCTAGTAATGATGAGATGAGCGAAGCGATGACTTCAATTTTACTTGCGTTGTTTTTTTTACTTTACTTTTTTTCACATCCAAGAAAAATAGCTCGGGTATGTTGTTTTTTGTTAGTTTTTTTGTCTGTTTGTTCGCTCTATACCGGGCAAACGGCATATGAACTGTGGCGGAACTATGTTTTGTCTGTTTGTTCGCTCTCTACCGGGCAAACGGCATATGAACTGTGGCGGAACTATGGAACTTTGAAATCTCTGACATTAGACTTGCCACGATTTTAAGTACAATCGATTAAATATTTCTTATGATTATCGTACTTTTACGATTTTTTTATTTTAATGAGATATTTTCGTGATATTTGGCAAACGGCTACTCTGATCTTGATGAAACTTTATGGGAACGTTTAAAATCACTAAAGTTATATATTGTATGATTTTAGAGACATTTAAAAAATATTTCTCATAGAAATAGTACTTTTACCATTATTCCCCAATTTTTAATACGATATTTTTGTGATATCTGGGCCGATTATGACCAAACGGGTGCGGATACATCGTTCATATTTTACATTGACATAAATATTATGGTAATGTAGTGCCTTCTGAAAGAAAAAGTTAAAAAAGGTGGTAAAAATTCATAGTAATAAAGGTTTTAATTTAAGCTTCTTACTTGGGTATAATAAACAAGTAATATCAAGTAACTGTAGAAACAGTACTGAGATCCCACTTAAAATCGTAATCATTGGACAGAAATGTTTTTAAAAAGGCTCTTCCATCAACGCGACTGGGAAAAGCGTTCGTGAATATAACACTGTCGCGTGTGAGACTGTTTTACCTTTTATTTATTTATTTATTTATTTATTTATTTATTTATTTATTTATTTACATAAGAGTCTCGTACAGCACAAGTACCATTTTACAAATACAATCCTAATTAAGCGAGCGAAGCGAGCGTTTCCATTTGACTCTGCCGGAAAATTTAGTCACTGGTTTTGTTTTTATTTTTTTTTTTTGTTTGTTTGTTTGTTTGTTTGTTTTTTTTGTATGTCTCGCCATAACGTTCGAACGGAGGCTCGGGTCGAGTTGAAATTTTGACCATCCGCCAGCTTCGTTCTCGATTGAATGCCATTAGTTTTGTGGCAAAATCGTTCAAAAAGTTAAAAAGTTACATTAAAGTTAATCGAAAGTTTTTTTTTTTCAAACTAAACGGCGACAAAATCTGAGATAGCCAAATCATTTAGAATGTCCGTCCGGTCACGAATATGTTAATTTTATTTTGATCCGATAAGTAGTGTAGATGGAAATTACATTATAACAAAAGTAACGTTGCCATGGCAACGAAAAGACGCGCGAAGTTTCTAATGCACTGCCACCTAGAAGTAATCAAAATACTTTCGAGGAAGCAGTCTATTATTTGTCACCAAAGAGTTTAAATAGTTTTCCCAAGGAGTCAAGGTCCTCTAGATGGCGGTGGATTTTATCCACAAAGTAAAGGTTTACACACGGGTTTACCCAAATACCTTGGTAATAATAAATAATATTGGAAACATGGCCCTGTGGACAGCGAACGTCGCAAATTTTAAAATTAAAAAAATGTGCAATGTGGGTCTAGCTAAAGCACGTGCTCGCTTATCAACGCGTCCAACTGAGCGTTTCCTAGTATAATATATAAATAAGTAAACATTAAAATGATAATACACCTACAAATTAACAAATAATTATTTATATTGATGAACAATAAACAAATACATCAAAATTATAAGTGCAAAAAAAAAACATAAGATTTAAGAATGTTTGAAAGAATAGAGGGGGAAATGCTAATGACCTTCAACTGCAGTCCAATCACGGATTGATTTTTTTAAAGTATTAAAATCAGAGAATATGTCGAACTTTGGTAAATTAGGTAAATTATTATAAAAAGAAGGTAAACGAAAGGTGATAGATCTACGGGTAATAGAAAGTCTAGGTCTAGTCACATGAAAAAGGTACGTAAGCCTAGTAAAGCGGGATGGAACATGAAGTGGAAACATGGAGACAAGACTGGTGGACCGGAAAATGCCATTGATGATACGGTGCAAGAAAGACATGTCATAGCGTTTTCTTCGAGTGGCTCGATCTGTCATGAAAAGTTCACTCATAATTTGTTGACGAGACCAGGCATTAAAAGCTGGGACACGATGACGTACAATTGCACAGAAAAATGAAAGAACTCTATCTAATATTTTAATGTTGATATCAGCTGAGTACAGTACTCAATCACAGGTAAAACACAGCCCGTGAAATATGATTTTAGAGCAATTGGGTCACGAATATCAGTGAACCTATATAATAAACCCAATAGGTACATGGCTTTTGAAGTAATTTTGGAAATGTGCTCAATGAAAAGAAAATTTGAATTTCTAATGACAACAAGATCTTTCATTTTAGTAACTCGCTGAATGACTTGCCCCGACAAATTATAATTACAAACAAATGGGGATTTCCGAAATGAAATTATTGTTAACAATGAGCACTTATCAGGATAAGGACGGAGAAGCCAGTCCAAACACCACTGAGAAAACGCTGCTAATTCATCTTGAAGAGCGATTGCATCACATAATTTCGACACAATTTTAAAAATTTTACAACCTTCAGCGTACAACAGAAAATCACATGCAAACGGTTTAAGAGGGTTTACCACCCTTTTGGCAGTTAGTAAATAGCGGTTCGCTCGGCCAAGAAGCATCCTACGTATATACAATTTTGCAAACTTGTCAATAAAGCATACATGGACGTTCTTACAGCCATAGCTTTTCAAAATTTTGTCTTGATCAGCCAGAAATAATTCACGAATATAGTCAATTTTGGACTTTTGAACAAAATTGAAATTCGTGATATCTTATTTATTTTTTTATAAATTATTTCAAAGCAAATTTTAGGAATGTGTTAGTAAAGAGACCTTTATTTCCACTTTCGTGAGATATGTTCAAAATTTCTAACAACTGTGGTGTCATTCAGCCGAGCAAACAGCAAAATGCCTAAAACGCAGGTGGTGAACGCTCTTAAGTCTGTCTACAAGATCGTCCACAAACAACACGAAAAGGAGAGGGCCCAATACACTGCCTTGAGGAACACCTGATAACAATGGTTACCAAGAGGAAGATGAACCGGCAATAATTACACGTTGCTTTCGATCTATAAGAAAATTCTCAATGAGCGTAAGGAAATTACCACTCACACCAAAACGCTCTTTGATCTTGTAAAGAAGGTGTTTGTGGCTTACAGAATCAAATGCCTTTGCAATGTCAATGTAGGCAACATCCAGCTGGGATCGGTTGTCCAGGGCATTAGTGGCATGATGTTGCAGGACTGCAAGATTGGTGAGACATGAACAGTTCGCGAGAAATCCGTGTTGTTAAGGCGAAAGAATTGGAAGAGTGTGGGCCAAGAGACGATGATAGACAATTCTTTCACATATGGCAGTCAGAATTGGAAGAATTGATATAGGTCTGTAGCATTTCACAGATGTTTTGTCTCCTGCTTTAAACAATGGTATGACATTTGCCTGTTTCCAGGCAGATGGAAAATTACCTGTCATAAAAATCTTGTTTAATATAACAGCCAAAGTTGAGACAAAACAGAGGAACAATTTTTAAGAAATATAGCTCCAATACCATCTGGGCCAGTCGCACGACTAGATTGTAGATTATTTATAAGTTGTCTTACCTCAGATAGTGTAGTTGTTATGTTATTAATACTGTGAGAGGAGACATTAGATACCGGTGTGTTAATTGGCACAGCTGGGTCAGAAGGAACAGTGAAATTGCCATAGAATATTGATCAAAAAGCTCAGTACGATCTAATTTAGAAGCAAACACATGTTAAATGACACTTCAGGGGGTATTCTTTCAGTACTGCGACAAGAATTAATAAGAGTCCAAAACCTTTTAGGATTAGTTCTTGCATCATAGGTCATACGTTCAATGTAATCCTTATAGTCATTCCTGAGACGTTGTTTAGCAAGCCTACGTAAATGCTCAAACATATGACGTGAATGTGGATTAGGAAATTGCTTCCATTGTAGCACTGTTTAAAACGGGATGTAAATTTACAGCACAAAACATTAAGTAAAGTGCTGTTTAAATACATCACTCGTGCAGTAGTTCGCGAAACGCAGCACAAATGCTGTAAAATTTTAAATCAACCAATCACGTTCAAGAACATATACTCCTACTTGCTGTTAATCTAACAGCATTCAATAAGACGTAAAAAACATCATTAACCGCATAAAACATTGGCGATCCTGTAAATTATCAGCATGCAGTGTGCTGCTTATCTACATGACGTACTGTTTATTTACATCTCTAGTACAACGAAATAACGCTGCACTGGTCATGTAAATAAACTCCTAAAAACAGCGTCAAACATTGGCCATGCTGTTAATTAATAGCATGCAGTGTGATGTATAACTACATGACGTAGTCTATATTTACATTTCCAGTGAAGTGAAATTACAGTTGCACCACTCCAAACTTGGCTGACGAAACTCGCTCTAATTCTCACAGGTCCTGTTGGTGTATATGGTTTAATGACATGCTTTGTAATTCTCTCTCCAGGTGGTCCAGGTTCGAGCCTCGGTTGGCGCGGGTTTTTCTACTTACGAAATTAATATGCAATGTTAACCTTCCTCTGGTCTGTCTAATGGTGTATGTCTTCCTTACAGATTCACTCTGCATCACTATCTAATTTATCAAATATAATTAAAACAATTTCTATTTTGCCAGCTGTGAATTCACATCACATGAAATGATGTTAATTTACAGAATGGTCCTGTATGAAAACTGTACTAAAAGATGCAAATTTACATCACTTCCTATGATGTTAATTAACAGCTAAGTCCTGTTCGCAAACTGCACAATAAGAAGTGTATTTACAGCACTTACTATGATGTTAATTTATAGTCATGACCTGTGAGTGAACTGTAACAAACAGTGATTATACATCACTAATTTTGATGTCAATTTACGGTGCTTTAATGTAATTAAACGTAATTTCTCGCTGTACATTAACATCATAAACAATGATGTAAATTTGCAGCACAAAGTGCTGGCAGCACATTTCCAGCACACTGTGCCGTAAATTTACACCATTGTATATGATGTAAATATACATTGCAATGGAACGTTTAGTTACATCAAAGCAAGTGATGTAAATTCAAATCTTAGAGTACAGCCTGCTCACAGTACTTTATTGTAAATTAACATAATAGGAAGTGATGTAAATTTACTGCCTTTAGTACAGCCTGCTCACAGGACTTGACTGTAAAATTAACATTATAGCAAGTGATGTCAATTTACAGTATTTCAATGTAACTTAACGTTCCATCGCAATGTATATTTACATCATATACAATGATGTAAATCTACGGCACAATGTGCTGGAAATGTGCTGCCAGCACATTGTGCTGTAAATTTACATTATCTTTTTGGACAGTGTAGCCATGCCCTGTTTTTGTTCTTTAGCGCCTTTAGCGTTTCACGCTGATACCATGAAGGAAACCGCCGACTTTTGGGCTGCTTGTGAGGAACGTGGTCTTGAATAACATTTGAAGTCCACTCGTAAAACATATGAACTACATCATCAACATCCGGCATATCTTCCAATAGTTTCCACGGAAGAAGTGCAAGAGCATGCCTTACATCCACCCAACAGGTCCTATTCCACATCGGCACTTCTCTGAGGATATAATTGGACCAAGGTCTTCTAGGTTTAGATAGAGGCAAAAATGACAGGTCCAAAGATAGGTGATCGGAAGAGATCAAATTTCTGCCAGGAGAGACTGTCATTTTATCGAGAGATGATAGAGCGAGGTCAAGAGTTTGAACGTTTCTTGTGATAGCCATATTGTACTGATTTAGACCAAGACCATCTAAAAAATGCTGGATAAACCACTGGTCACAACCATCAGTATCATTACCAGTTTGTGGAGTGGACCACTTGATATGCAAATTGAAATCACCAACCAATATTATCGGCGCCCTAGGATGAGCCTTTAGCACGGATTCTAAACATTGCTCAAGATCAACGTGGCTACCACTAGGTGGTCTGTAGTAACAACCGATTAATATTTTATTATTTGGTATAAGTAGCTCCACCCACACTATTTCACAGTTCGTCTCAAGGTCCTTTCTTCGTTTAGCAGGCCAAGATGAATTGTTCACTCCAATCATCACTCCACCACCACGGGTAGCACGATCACGTCTGAAGAGCGTAAATGTACGTCTTGCTGAGCGGGATTTCACAATTCGGTATAGTGTCACTAAGCCAGGTCTCCGAGAAAGCAACGACGTCGAAAGATTCAAATTCAGCCTGGTTCATTTCACATTCATTGAATTTATTGTTGAGACTTTGGGTGTTCTGGTAGTAAAGAGTTACACCGGAATTTTTTAAAGGTGAATTAGGACCTGGATTGATGTGGATGTCACCACAAAGTAACATGGTCAAAACACAGAATGATATTAAAGAACACTTAATTTTAGATTTATGCCTACGATCACTTGATACCGACACAAGAGGAGGTTTAGTAATATATGGCAATCCACTTAAACTTAAGGCAGAAAATGTAAAATGTCGTTCAGAGCACAACCAAGTAGGCCTACACATCTTACACTGAAATAGATAACTTGAATTTATGTCATTATAATGTGAATTAGAAAATTTCATTTGTAGAAAAACAAATGTAAACATTACAATAAAAAGTAAAAACCTCAACCACCCAGCCACACGGCACACTGCTGACACCATCCTTGAATTGATGACTTTCCGAATGCTTGATTATGACTTGTAGAGTGTCATATCTTCATGCAAAGAGCTTAGTATGCAAGAAAACAATACACAAATTGGCCACCATGGTAACAAAACAAATGTCATACCAAACAAAATTTGAAGCCTATTTTCAATATATAAAAACTTAAATATTGTCCATACGAATGAATAAACTCACACATTAACACTGGTGCTGCTGTATCTTTCTTAAACGAGTCCACAGATATGAATTTCAAATACACTCTCACTCTAAAACCCGAGAAAAACAATTTTTTGTCCAGAGCTAAAATATGGCGTTTTCCATTGGCATGCACTCGTCGAGTGCAGAGTTAGGTACTAGATGTGCGACTATTAAGTCACTAGTTATCTAGTACTTGTGCCTACAGAATTGGCAATGATCTTGCAACAGGCTGTTCCTGTGGAGGCTCAGCTTGATATCATGGTCAAGAACCGATCAATTTCAATTTTCAATTTTTTATTAGGACAAATTGTACATTTTATGTAACAACAACACAATTTTTAGTGTATGTGTCCTTTAGCTAAATATAAAAAAAATTGTTACTTATACTAATATAATGAGAAATTGTCATAATATGTAATACATTGTAAATAATAATAATTATTGAAAAGTAATAAAATAAGGTTAATTTGATTATATTGTAGTTAATCAATTTCTGTGAGTGTATCATTTAAGTAATCAATAAGATAATAGTAGGCCTTTAGAATTAAAATTTGTTTTAGTTCATGTTTGAAACGGTCATAGCTTGAAATGTTTTTAATGGATTCTGGAAGATGGTTATAAAGAGATTTATGTAAGTAGTCTGAGTTTACTTGTCCAAGTTTTGTGTGATATGAGTTTAGCTGTAGGTGATTTTTTTTACGTGTGTCATGATCATGGACATTTGCATTTACTGAGTAGGTGTGTATATTTTTTTAATTACCTATATTGATTTAAAAATGTATAAACATGAAATGTTAAGGATTTTGTGGCGAATAAAAAAAGGTTTACAGTGTTCTGTGGGATCAAGGGAACAAATTGCTCTCGTTGCTTTTTTTATAGTAAAAACTTTATGAATGTGGGTCGATATACCCCAAAATTCAATTCCGTAGCTTATATATGACTCAAATAATAAATAGTAGCATATTTTGGCTGTGGGGATAATGTTACTTATCTGCTTGAGGTCTTATAGCATAACAAGACGAATTAAGTTTTGGTATTAATGTTTTGATATGATCGTGCCATGTTAGATTTTGGGTCTATTGTTAAGCCTAAAAAACACATTTGATGAAATTTGTGTTATATTTGAATTATCTGAAAATTAGTTAGGTATGGTATTTTATTTAAAGATTTAATCTTCTGAATTGAGGGGAAATTTGGGGATATAGTTTGTTTTTTTGGATTTTAAAATAAGTTTTTAGCTCTAAACCACCCATTTGATTCATTTAGTCTTTCTTCTGATTTATCCCGAAGGCTTTGTTTTCATCAGCCTTTATGACTGTGGAAAAAATCGTCAGAAAAAAGGGTTCAGCATCATCTATACTTTCATTTAGATCATTGATAAAGACAATGAAAAATAAAGGGCCAAGAATTGACCCTTGTGGTACACCACATATAATTTTCTCAGAGTCCAAAAGGGTATGTGAAATTTTATTATTTTCATTGCTAGTTATTTCTACATATTGTACTCTGTTAGGTATGATTTTATATAATTTTAGCGCAGCACCACGTACTCCATAATATTCTAATTAAGCGAGGAGTATAATTGTGATCAACACAGTCAAAAGCTTTGGTGAGATCACAGAATATACCCAGAGTATCAATATTTGAATCCATTTCACTAGTTACGTTAATAGAAATCTTCTAATTGTATCACTAGTAGATTTTCCCTTTCTAAATCCATTTAGTCTTTCTGTTATAATTTGTGCTTTTCTAAAAGCTTATCAATCTGTTATAAATAATTCTTTCCAATTTTTTGGAAACAGCAGGTAGAATAGATATTGGTCGAAAATTTACTTGCAAGGATTTACTTTCTTTTTTATGTATGGGAATTATTTGGATATTTTTAGTGTTTGTGGAAAGACCCCATCTTTTAGACAGGTATTGAAATATCACATAGAAGGGCAGCAAACATATGGATACATTTCTTTAAACAATAGTTGATATGCCATCTACTCCTGCAGAGTGAGATGATTTTAACTTACCAAACAATATTTTTTATTTCGTTAATATCAGTTTCATAAAAATATAAAGAATTTACTGGGCTCTTGTTTGTCTCATGCAAGTAATCAATGAAAGTAAGATTTTGATTATTTCCTTGATTTACTGAGTTATTTGTTAGGTCTGAGGCTTCTTTAGCAAAATAGCTATTAAGGATTTTTGCTACCACTTTAGTCATTTATTAATTCATTGTTACTATTGAGTAGATTAATATTTCCGGGGCTTTAATGGGTTTTCTTTTTTGTCTCTGAATTTATAATTTTCCAGATACACTTTGACTTATTGTTAGCTTGAATATACTGTCCTTAATTTGATTACTTTTTTGCTGTTTTAAAAACTTTTTTAAAAAATTTTTTTAAATATGATTTAACGTAAGTTTGAAGGAATGTCACGTTTTGGAAATGAGTTTTTATATAAAGAAGACTTCTCTTATTTAAAACTCGAGTTTTTTTATACCCTTCGATATCCAGTTTTGCTTTTGTAGAAGGGTTTATTTTTTATAGTTTTAAATGGTCAATTTTCACTGATATATGACTGCAGCTTCTGTATAAATGTATTGTATTATCATCAGCCAATTTACCCTTGTGATACATCATCCCACATTTCTTCTTCAAGCCCTCTCGATATGATTATCTAATGGGGTGTCATTTAATAATTGAATTGTTTTTGTTGTTGTTGGAGGAATGAAATTGTTACTTGAATTTTGATTTCTTGAGCATAATGGTCGGCAATCCCAAGGGTTTTAATACCTGTGTCTTAAATGGAAGTGTAGTATTTGTTGCTATGTTTGTCAATAATGGATGTGTTTGCCACCTTTGGTCAACTCTAGTTTGGTTCATTTATGGTGAGTAAAAGGGTTTAAAATAAAGCTAAGGAGTTTAAATTAGTTGATCTTTATTCGGGTTTTTACTATTTGGAGAGACGTTCCCTTAAAGTCACCCAAAACTACAAAATGTTTATTTGATTTAATATTTTAGAGATAATTTTTTCACTTTTTTCTAAAAAGGTTTTAATGTTGCCCATTTGGGGAAACCTAAAAATTTTACGGACGATTATGATATTAGATACCGCAATGTTTTTTTATTTGTACTTAATTCAATGCAAGCACATTCAAAATTTAAAATCACAACTATAGTTAGTAATTGTTGGTTTCTGATTACAAGCTCAAACCAGTGTGTTGATCACAAAGATTGCTGCCCCTCCATGTATATGAGAATTTCTGCAAAACGAAAACTAGTTTTGTTATCAATCACAATCTGTTTATACTTTCACTTGTTTTTTCCGTGCTCTGATATACTAGCACATCAACATTTCATTTTTGTACTGTGCTCTTCTAAAATGATATTTAAGTCCCTACTTTTTGTAAGTTGAATTTTGAATATTTTAAAAATTTTATAATTTTTATTTTTTATTGTTTGTTTTGTTTTGGGTGTTTTGAAAGGGGTGTTAGGAGGGATGTTAAGGTTTTAAGGATTGTCATTAATGGTTTTTCAACACAATATTCATTTGGATTTTTATTTATTTAAATAAGGGGGGGATTAATTTTATTTGATGTTTTTCTGTTGTTGCAAATTTTTTTTAAACCCCTTTTGGCATGTTTTCCCAAAAACCAGTTTTTCCCAAGAACCTCCTGCCGTTCCTTGTTTTGAATTAATTTTGGGAATTCCTTCCCAAATTCCTTTTAGTGGTTGGTTGATATAAGAGAAGCCTTAACTCCCGTTGGGTGTCTGGGTTGGGTTGACTCCAAATAGGGCATTCGCTCCTGCTTGGAAGGAAGCGCTGGCGTCCCCGCTATCGCCTGGGGTGTCTCCTTCGACTTTGATTCTCCGGAAACCCTTTGTTGTCCCCCGGAAGGCGCTGGGCCGTCTTAAGTTCGCCTGGCTTCAATTCCGATGGGGTTTTCCCTTATAAGAAAGCGCTGGTACGCGTCCTGCTTGGAAGTGGGACGCCTGGACCGTTCAGACGTTCGCAAATAGGCTGGCATCTCTTCCGACTTTGATTTGGAAAAAGGAAGCCGCTTGGAATGGCGCCTTGGGGTTGGAGTGGGCGCTGGCGGCTCCCTTCCGACTGTGCGAACCGAAATTCCCGAAGAAGCGCTGATCACGTCCAAACCTGGCTGTCTCAGACCCTCCAATGGCTGGGATCTCTTCCTATGGTTGCATGTATCCCCCCGGCAGTTCGCATAAGGTTTTTTCAGATTTTCCCCCCGGTGCGTCTTTCGGGTGTGCCGGTTGTTGGGTCTGTCGGGTGGTCCCCCCTTTTTCGGTTTCGATGAAGGAACCTGGAGTTGTTTGGAAGTTTGATTCTTGGTGGTAAAAGGACCTGATTGCAGATTTTTCTGCAGTTAAAAAAAGGATCTTTGAGAGGTGTTGTCCCAAATTTCGATTTTGTGGTAATTGCAGTCTTGCTGTAAAAAAGGTCTTTTGTTCGTTTCGCAAGGAATTTTTTATCCTCTTTGTGGTTGACTTTTCTTTCTTTCCTGAATTTGTTCTTAGAAATTCTGAAGTTTCACTTTTTCTAGGTTTTTGTACATCAAGGGTTTTTTCTGTAAATTTTGCCTTTAATTTTGTAAAAAAGTTTTCCTGAGTTAGCCTTTTTCCTTTGCAAATATATTGTTTTTAAGGTTCTTGCTATTGGAGGGAATTTTTGTTTTATTTGTTAACCATTTTTTGTCACCAAAAACTACAATTTGGGGACCCCTTTTTAGGAAAATTAATTCTTCAAGTTTTAATTTTGCAAGGAAATTTTTAGATGAAAAATTTGAATTTTTTCAGTGGGTAATAAAAGTTTTCATTACAAATCTCAAAATTCTTACAAATTTTCCAGGGATAAAAATCTCGGTATGCAGTGGGGTTTTTAATCTTTTTTACATAAGCAATTTGGAATATTCCCGGATTTTGAGAAAATTTTTTTTTCATCCTTAAAAAGGTCAATATGAACGTTTCCATTTTGTAATGGCTTAGATTTTTAGATTTTCTTGTGGATTTAAACAGTTTCGTGGGTAGTTTGGCGGATTTTTCATTCTTCTTATCTTTTTTGTATTAGCATGAAGGATAATCGAAGGTTTTTATATTAACGTATCCTTTTATTTTTTATTGTGTCCATTTAGTCTAGGCCTGTGCTAGTTTTGTTGCTGCTTTAAGTTTTTGTTTTGTGGATTAGCATTTCTGGGTTTTTCGAGCTTAGGTGTGTGTTTCTAATTTCCTTTTGTTATTAGTTTGGAATTCCTAGAAGGGTTAGGGTCTGGGGCCCGTTTTTTTTGATACTTTACAGTTTTGTATCTTGTATTTAGGTTAGGAGTTCCTTTGTTTTGGTTTGGTGTCAGGAAACGTTTTCCGGGTTTTTGGGTAGATTGTATAAACCCTTTTTCCCTTATTGTTGAGTTGAAGAAGTAGCTATGCTTCCTGTGGGGTTAAATGGAATTTTCCTTTTGTTTTTTTTTGTGGTTGATGGGAAAATTGTTTTTTGTGTTGGATTTAAAGCTGTCTCAAGTATGTTGGTTTTTGTATTCATATTTTTCTTTTTGGATGGTGGGGTTTTAAACTTGTTGGACGGGAAAAAATGTTTTTTTAGCCCTTTTTATATGTTCTTGGCAAAAGGTTGGTAGTCTTAAAACCCAACCCTTTTAAAGACTAACTGGATTTACACCCGTTTTGTTTTTTTGAAAATTGTGTTTTTCGTTTTTTTAAGGAGCACAGATAATTTTTTTTGTGTGCAAAGATTTAAAGTGTTGTATTATTTTTTTACATTTAAAAATTTCCCAGTGGTGGAATAGGAGAGGTTGGTAAGTAATTAATTTTTTGAAATAGGATTTGATAGGGTTTTTTGACGTTTTTTTAATAGTAAATTGTTTTTTGGTTTTAAATTTTAATAAACTTGACATTTAAAACATATTGTTTACTCTTAATTTTTTAATTTTAATTAATTTTTTTACATTCACATAATAAAAAACCACTTCACAAAGCAAGGCATTGCAAAAATAAAAAGTGCGTTTGTTTTAGCCAATTTAAAATTAGTAAGAAAAATTTAGATGAAAAAGGTTTTTATATGATCGGTTTCATTTATAAATAAAGATAAATGTAAATTGTGTTTTTATTTCGAATAATACTTTAGACAACTTGACAACACAATATTTTTTTTAAAACTATTAATTAATTCATAATAACTTATAATTATATATGTATTGAACAATATAACAACAATAATAATAACACACCACTTAAATCACGAACCAATTGTCATTATCAAGTCAATCAAACAGTTGCGTATATGTGCTATAGCCCATTTTTCATAAAATATCATTGTAAGAGATACATTTTTAGCGTTAAAGGTTTTTGATGCGAAAGAGGTGAACGCATATTTTGTAAAACACTGCATTATGTTAATTTAACACATTTTTTATAAACCATTAAAAGTGCAAGAAAAAAGGAAAAATAGATGCTAATCCTGTCAAATAAGATCGTTATATTGACGTTTGGAGGAAAAAATTGCGATGTCCCTGAATTTTTGCAGAGACCTTCCTGATATAATACTTATTAACATACTAAAAACTCCCCTACAATCGGACAGGAGCTTCGGCCGCCATATTGGATAATGGCGGCCAAAAGGTGTTTGTTATCGAATATCTCCAAATTGGTTTGAGATAGACAAAATATCTTAATGACAAAAATATTACCCATTTAATTCCCTACAAAAAAGGTGTCTTCTATAGTTTTGGTAGGGGCAAAGGTTACGTCACAAAATCGTGGTTTATATGTTGCTCATTGGAGTCCCAGCTTATTTCCAAATTTTCACGCCCAGCATCAAACACAATGCCCGGTAAAATCCGTAAGAAATCGATTTAAATACAAAAGGACTTTTGTACGGGGTTCATGAAAGCTTCCATTAGTATTTTAAAAAATCAGGTCTGCGAAATTGAATTTTGCATTTACCCGGAATTTAGGTGTTTCCATTGTTGGCTTTTCCTCAAAAATGCCCTTTTTGACTGTCCATTACGAAGCATTAAATAGCATTAGAGGAAAAATTCTTTCTATGCACATTGAAATGACATAAATAATGAGCCGATTACAACCAAAGTTTAAATTTAATATGGCAGCTAATTCCTATAATTCACAATATAAATACTGTTTTCGTGCTGTTTTTACACTCTTTTTGTTACATAATTCACTTTGATGTTGTGGATATTAGGAATTAGCAGCCATATTGGATTTAAACTTTGGTTGTAATCGGATCAATATTTGAGTCATTTCAATGTGCGTAGAAAGAATTTTTCCTCCAATGCATTAAGTGCTTAATAATGGACAGTCAAAAAGGGCTTTTTTGAGGAAATGCCAACAATGGAAAACCCAAATTCCGGGTAAATCCCCAACATCGATTTCGCAGACCTGATTTTTAAAATACTAATGGAAGCTTTCATGAACCCCGTACAAAAGTCCTTTTGTATTTAAATCGATTTCTACGGATTTACCGGGCATTGTTTGATGCTAGGCGTAAAAAATTTTGGAAATAAGCTGGTACTCCAATGAGCAACATATAAACCAGATTTTGTGACGTAACCTTTGCCCCTCCCAAAAAACTATAGAAGAAAACCTGTTTTGTAGGGAATTAAATGGGGAATATTTTTGTCAATGAGATTTTTTTGTCATCTAAAACGAATTTGGAAAATTTTCGATAACAAACCCCTTTTTGGCCGCCATTTTCCAATATGGCGGCAAAAGCTTCAGTCCGTTTGAAGGGGAGTTTTAGTATGATAATAAGTATTATATAAAGGGAAAGGGCACTGCAAAAATTCAGCGACATCGCAATTTTCCTCCAAAAATCCTTATTTTACAGGATTATGCCACAAAATGCTAAAAATTTAGAATATAGGGCCTAAATGCTTAACATTAAAAATAAAAATGCTCAAAAATCGTATCTTTAATCGTTGTGTTTTAAGACGTTAAGTGACGTCTGCAGTAAATAAAAGACACTAAAAACAACATGTCCGCAATTTGCAATATATATTTTTCAGACGAGGTTCTGGGTGAGCTGACACTTCTGCTGGAATCTAAATGGTCCGTTTTGCATCCCCTCATCTTGTACCTCGCGTGACCTTTTAGGCGCATTGCGCAGTCTGCTCAAGGACATGTATTGAAACAGTCGAGGTTACAGTAGGAGATGACGCATGCAGAAGTCGCGCCCATCCCCAGGTGCTGACACCCTGCTGAACTTTGGTTTGCCAGTGTCAAAGTTCTACGTGAGTTGGGGACCTTCCATGGCGCACCCCTGCGCAGTCTGCTCAAGGACATGTATGAAACAAGTCGAAAAGGTTGACAGAATGACGCAAAGGGG